>PVIH01020670.1:0-31711 GCA_004025045.1 Sigmodon hispidus
TATAAAAAAGCAAAAAGACTCTTGGGTGGAGATAACTTTTAAATGTGTAATCTTGGAAATAATTTTTTATTATTATTGTGACAAAGTGAGAAAAATTTTGAACATTTATTTGGTAAGACATTGTAGAAAGGAAAAAAAATATGTAGAAAAGAAAAGGAAGAAAAAAATATATTTAGATGTAATGAGAACTTATGGCCAGCAGATGTCGCTGTCGTGATCAGCAGCGGCAGCAATGGTGTGGGGGAAACAAAGTGGCGATTTGGCTGGGAGGGTGTTTTTTGGATCTTTTAACAAATTTTATTAGGCGTGTTTTATTAGAACGGGTTAATTTGTTTTTTAGGAGGTTGGCCACGGGGCAGATTTGTTTTTGGTTGTTTATAGGAGGCTTGTGTGTAGCTGGTAACTAAAGTTGTTTAGACCGGCTCTGTGGGCGAGTGAGGAACCCGGCGGGTTTGTCAAATTAGCCCCACGTTGGGCGCCAATTATCGCGGTAAAAACCCGCCTTGAGATATGTTTATAAACAGGGTTTATTTGGAGAAAATAGCTTATAAAACAGAGCCGGTTTTAGGAGAAGATGACAGGATGAGGTTGCAGCACGCCGGAGCCTTTTTAAGGAAGATTTTTTATCTCTACGCCGTACGTCTGAACTCCCGGGCAGCTAGAGCGAACTGCACACTCGGTCAGAAAACTCTCGTGAAAAAATGACGACTTCTTGTCCTGGTCCCCTCCCTCAAAGGTCTACTTTCAAAATCCTTTTCAGTTAACCATGCCCAGCTCGTCTCCATTCCTATGACATAATTGTTCACATATACAATTCCTAATTTCCCGCTACACCCCACCCCAAATGAGGTCTAAAGAGATGCTCAAGGGGAGCTCAGTTACTGTCAGCAAGTCCACAGCTGTAACTTGCCTGCTTATTGAAATTTGTGGATTCTTAACAATTACCTTCAATGACATAGAAATTTGCAGGCACATGCTATATGACCTGGGGTTTCTCATTCTTGGCAGCTTTTCTTCTTCCTAAATTAAAATGAGAACATGAAACTAAACTGCGTCATAGAGTATTGACACTCTGTGCTATGTTTCCAAGTGTGCGTTCCTTGGCTGCACTCTGATATGTTTAAAATAGAATTGAGGAGCATGAATAATTCAGAAAATTAGTAAATATTTGGAAACTCTCTTAGGGCAGATAAAAGGACAGTACATCATAAATGTGCAGACTTGATTATCCCAAACCTCCAGCTTTGGGATAAAATACACTGGATTGAAAGATACACCCCTTGCAGAGCTAAAAAGAAGTGTAAAACAGTCTGAAATACATACAGAAATTTAAGCCCATTCCTGAGGTCTTTCTTGATTTTTTTAATAATTTATTTTTTATGAAAAAATTCGTATTTTTTATCCATGTGTATTCTTGGTCAAGCTCTCTTCCTGCTCCTACCACTTCCAGTCACTCTCTCTTCTCTATATATCTTTACCTCCTCCCCAGCAAGAGCAGGAGGTCCCAGGTCCCAATATGGCTTAGTTTAGCATCCACTCCAGGCAGATCCACTTTCCTCACCTCAACATCAAGACTGGGTCAGATGTTCCTCTGGAGGGAGTGGGCTCCAAGGTGCCAGTCCCAGGTGTTTCAGATCCCAAGCTGTTCAGTGGTTGTGGTTTGCAGCTTGGACATGCTTTGCTTTTTGTTTAAAGTCCACTAATAAGTGAGTACATCCCCTGCTTCTCTTTCTGGGTTTGTGATACCTCGCTCAGGAGGATATTCTCCAGATCCATCCATTTGCCTGCAAATTTTAGGATATTATTTTTTCTTACTACTGAGTAATATTCTATTATGTAGATGTACCACAGTTTGTTAATCCATTCTTCAGTTGAGGAACATCTAGGTTCTTTCCAGGTACTTGCTGATACAAATAATGCTGCTATGAACATAGTTGAGCTAATCCCTTTGGAGTGCGAATGTACATCTTTAGGGTTTATGCCCAGAAGTGGTATTTCTGGATCCTTGGGGAGCTTGATTCCCAGTTTTCTAGGAAACCGACCTACTGCATTCCAGAGTGACTGAACAAGCTTACACTCTCACTAACAGTGGAGGAGTGTTCCCCTTGCTCCACAACCTCCAGCATAGGCTGTCTTTTATCTTAGCCAATCTGACAGGTGTAAGGTGGTATCTCAAAGTTGTTTTGATTTGCATTTCTCTGATGGCTAAAGATGTTGAGAACTTTTTCAAGTGCCTTTCAGCTATTTGTAATTCTTCTGCTGAGAAATGTAAGTATATAATCATGAGATTTAATCTTAAATTTTTATTTATTTTAATTTTATGTGTGTAGGTGTTTTTGACTGAATGTACATCTGTGCACCACATTCATTTGTGGTGTCCATGTAAGACAGTAGAAACCATAAAATTTCCTAGGACTAAAGTTACACATAGTTATGAGCTGCCATTTGGGTACTGGGTATTGAACACAGATCTTCTGGAACAGCAGCAGTTGTTCTTAACCACAGAGCCATCTCTCCAGCATATAAAAAAATATTTTAACTCTCTCTTTCTCCCTCCTTTCCTCCTTCTCTCTCTCTCTCTACTTCTCTGTATGGGTGAGTGAGTGTGTGTGTGTGTGTCTAAGAGAGCCACAAGAGGACACTGACTATCCTTGATTTGGAAATCAGGTTGTGAGCTGCCCAATTTGGCTTCTAGGAACTGCACTAGGGTCCTCTGAAAGAGGAGTACAACTGCTTAGTCACAGAAATGTCTCTCTAGTCCATATCATAAGATTTGTTTTGTACATTTCTTTTGTAACTCATCTGAATGTTAGTGATTTGTAAACTTTATGGTAGACAACATCTTGTCATAATTCTAGAAATATTTTAACACAAAATTTACTTTTAATTCTGTACTGAAAACATTCTTTCTTTTTGTTTTATTCATCAGAGTGTTACCAAGGAATTGTAACAAAGTGTGATACTGTTTCCTTGTTATTGAAAGTATGTTACAGGGGCTGGAGAGATGGCTCAGCGGTTAAGAGCGCCCTCTGCTCTTCCAGAGGACCCGGGTTCGATTCCCAGCACCCACATGGCAGCTAACAACTGTCTGTAGTTCCAGTTCCAGGCAAATGCCAAGGCAAATAAATAAAGTTTTTTTTAAAAAAAAATAAAATAAAAAATAAAAAAGAAAGTATGTTACAAATGCCTAATACATCATGAATAGAGGAGGAAATTGGATTCTATTTTTAGCCCATTGTTGATGACTTAACTACACAAAAATACTCTGTCTTCATTATGCCTTCTTGTATATTTATTGTAGGTGCAACAGAGTAAGACTTCTGATAAGAACCAATTATCATAAATGACACCTTTTAATATTATAATTCACTGGTCCAACTGAAGTTGAGAATTTTAAACCAAAATTGGCAGGGGACAGTTAATTATAATTGTTCTAGATTAATTAAAATAGTGAAGAATTTTGAAAACGGGAAAGATAAATACCATAACTAGATGTTGGTGCTTGCCTAAAGATTAGATTACCTGGTCACTCTAATTTCTAGTTTAAATATTTATTGTGTATTTTCTATATGTTAGTTCCCAAATGTAATGTGTATGTGTGTGATCATGTCTGAACATGAGTGTGCATGCGTGCTCATACACAAGTATATATACTCGTGAATGCACTCACATGCATGTGCATTTAAGTTTAGTAGTAGGGAGGTGAATCAGAAATACATTTTTGAAGTCAGTTAAGCAAACTATGTGAAGGAACAGAGAAAAAGTTAAATTTTGTCAAAAAAAAAACAATGCTATTTCCTAACCACCAGTTGCATTCACTCAATTAGCTGCATGGCTATTTTCAAAATGTCTGAAAACAACCATTTATTTAAAACCACAAGCACTCTGATTGAAGACAGCTGGCTGCTGTAGATATGGACCACTTTCCTCTGGTTTCCTTTTCCTATTACCTCAAATATTTGTCAGGAATTTATAGTGAGAGCATTTTAAATTGTCTCAACTGTGTTGAAATATATATTATGATTAACTCTAGTTATGGTCTTTAATAAAACATTGTCCTCCAATCTAACTGTAATTTTGATTAACTCTAGTTATGGTCTTTAATAAAACATTGTCCTCCAATCTAACTGTAACTTTGCATATATAGTTTATCTGTCCTTACCTACCACCAACTTTTCCCCAGCTTCTGGTAATCACCATTTCTCTCTCTACTTCTACAAAACCAACCTTTTAAGGTTATCCCTGTCCTAGATAGCTTTAGTGCGCACCTTACTTAGCTTAGAGCAGAGCTTCTCAACCTTCATAGTGCTGTGACTCTTTAATATAGTTCCTCATGATGTGTTGACTCCTACCACAAAATTACTTTGTTTCCACTTTATAAGTGTAAGTTTGCTACTGTTATGAATCATAATTTAAATATTTGACATGCACGATATCAGCTATATGACCCTCATTGGGGATGCACCACACAGGCTGAGAAACATTGGCCTAGAGTCATCTAAAGAGGGGTTCTCAGTAGAGAAACTTCCAAAGTCAGTTGTGTTTGTGAGCATGTCTGTGGAAGATTGTCTTGACAGTCAATATAGTAATGCTTAATCAGTTGTGTGTGACATCATTCTGGGCAGATAGTCATGGACTGTATAAGCAATCTAGCTAAGCAAGGGCCTGAAAGCAAGCCAACCAGCAGTGCTCTTCTGTGTTTTTAAAAATTCATTTTATTTAAATAACATTTTTTCATTTATTTTTTTATGCTGACCATAGTTCCCCAACACCCACTTCCCATTTATCCCCTCCCCATTCACTTCTCTGTCTCTGCCCAGATAGGGGCAGGATAACCATAGACTTAAACAAGTTGAGTCAGGCCTGAGCTCCTTCTCTTGAGTTAAGGCTCGGCTAGGTAATTCAACTGAGTAACAGGTTCCCAAAGCCCAGCTAAGTGCTAGGGACAGGTTCTGATCTCACTGCTAGGCATGTTACAAATAGACCATACAACACAATTGACATATACATATAGTTTTTCTGTATATCCTGTGAGATAATGCTTTCATACACTGTGAAGATATATCACTGGTATCAGTTTAATAAAACACTGGTCAGTAGCTGAGCAGGAAGTAGAGGCAGGACAACCACACTAGGAGAATTTTGTGAAGAGGAAAGGTAAGGCTAGACACAGAGGAAGGAAGCAAGATGAGAATGCTCAACCCAACAGGTACCAAGTCACAGAAGCTTTATTACATATACAATATATCACCGCAACATCCTTGGCTGTAAATTTTCTGGAGAGCATGCTGCCTAGAATAGTAGGCAGGCCTACACTTAAGATCTTACTTGAGTTCCTGCTCTGAATTCCATCAATTATGTATTATTAAGTAAACCTTAAATAAACCCATTTCTTCCCTAAGCTGCTGAGATTTTTATCACAGCAACAGAAAGGAAACTAGAACAGAAACTGGTAGCAAAGATATGAAGTGTTGCTGTAATGGATCTGACCATATGAGTTTTAAGTCTTGAACTGTTTTTTAGTACAGAACATAAAAACAGTTAATACTTTGGGCTGGAGAAGCCTCTTGAGTACTGAAGGCAGAAATTAATATGATGTTCTAGGAGGAATATGGATGATATAAATGTTGACAATATAGACAATAGATCCCTGACTTGTGAGGTTTCAGAGGGAAGCAAAGATAATCAGAATTGGGATGGGGCCCTCTATATGCTAATTTTGTTAAGTATCTATTCATGTTGATTAACTAGTCTTGGTTAAAACATGACTACTACTGAGATGATATTTTTGTGCTTCACTGGGACAATGGAATGCTGTTCAGGATGGGATTGAAGAACTAACAATGATTAGTAAGAGATCAGAATTATTGATGTGGAATCTTCTGTGCTTCTTAGAGATAATAATAAACTCATTTGATTGGGATCAACACACAGATGCTGTAGTGCAAGGGGCCAATGCTATATCACAAGCTGTAAACTGGCCTTGGAAATCTAAGAATTTTTTTCATAGAGCTTGTTTGGGCAGTATAAGAAATGAAAGATTGCGGTGTCTGAAAAGCAGATAATGTTTGGCACCCATGTGTCAGGATTTGGGTACTTACAGAGAGATTCTAAGATGCCATTGCTGAAGCCTCAGTTGCAGTGAAGATACCAAAATAACTAGGCTTTCCAGGAATATGGACATCTGCAGCGTGTGCAGAGTATAGCCAGACTTTCATTGGACTTCCAGCTCCTAAATAATGTCACAGAGACTTATTATTATTGGCCTGAGCTTAGGCTTGCTCCTACATAGCTCTTATAACTTAAAGTAACCCATTTATGTTTATCTATATTCTGACATATGGCTCATCACCTCCCCTCCATAACATATATCCAACTTTCCATTTTTCTGGCAACCTCGCTACCACCCCACACCTCTCAGGTTTTCCCTTGCATTCCTTTCTCTCCCTGGTAGTCTCTGCTTACCCCCTTCTGCCTAGTTACTGGTCATTTAGCTCTTTATTAAACCAGTCAGAAGGTTCATTAGGCAGGTGAGGTAAAACAGAGACATTCTTACACAGTACAATCAAATATCATGTAACAGTGAAGTAGAGCTGGCCTAAGCTTATAAGCTAAGCTATATGTACTTCAGATTGCAGACCTGAAGAAGACTACCTAAGTCTTTTGGAGGCAAAAGACTAGACAATGAGTGAGTTCAAGAGATAATGAATATTGATTTGGATTTTTACTTCTGGGTTTTTGTTTTCTCTGATCTGCTTGTTCTTGTGCCTTGGCTCTTCCTTTTGGAATAAGAAGTATTTAAGTTGTTTTCAATATACAAAGGCCCCATCATTAAGAGACTTTGTAAAGAGACATTAAACTTTTAAAACATTGGAATTTTAAAGGATGCTCCACACTGAGCTGACCCATCCAGGGACTTCTTGCCCTTTTTGGTGAGGGAATGAGATAGGGGATGTGGAAGAGGAAGGCTGAAGGATGACTATGAGGGATTGAGAGGAGGGAATGGAGGGGGAAAAAGAGACTTTTTTATAAATAAATAAATTTTTTAAAAAGGAAAAAAATGGCTAAATTTTCTATGTACTATTCAGGTACATGGAAAACAAATAAAAATTGAAATATGAAAAAATGTGTTTTTATGAGCTTCATCTTATAATATTAACAAAAGGCTTTAAGGGACAAACAATGCATATGTAGTCAGAAGTTTCTGGTCTGGCCCAGCCCCAGGATCTGGACCTGTATTCAGAAATAATCACACAAAGTCATATATTAATTACATGCTGGTTGGCCTATGGTTCAAGCATATTACTTACTAACTCTTAACCTTAAACTAACCCATAATTATTATCCTGTTTAGCCACATGGCTTGGTTCCTTTTCTCAGAGCAGCATTCTCATCTTCTTTCCTCTGTGTCTCCTGGTGTCTCTCTCTCCTCTTCCTCTTCCTCTTCCCAGAGTTTTCTTAGTCTGTTAGCCCCACCCATACCTCCTGTCTATCTTCTGGACAATTAGCATTTTATTAAACCAAAAGGAGTGGCAAATATTTACAATGTATAAGAGCATAATCCCACAGCATTCCCCCCTTTTCTTTATGAAACAAGAACCCCAAATTTAATCACTTTTGTGTAGCTTTTTTTGCCTAGACTATTATAGCAACTTGTAAGCAACACTTTAAGCAAAGATAGACATCTATAATCCATTTCTTTGGGTATGTGGGTATAGTTTTCTAGACTTTCTGCTGACTGGGGGCCCTGGATGGGGATTCTGAGAAAATTCAAGATTATGATCAAGTCCTGACTGGGTCATCTCAGACAGTATACTTGAAGCTGTTCTGGATGCAGAGCTCAGAGGAAATGACAATAGAGGTACTCTGAAATGTTGGATCATCTGGGCCATCTGTTCCCATCTGAGGTTTTTCATATTTCTTCCTCGATCAAACTTCATTTTCTTTAATTTGGAATAAATCCACAACCTCTCAGTTTTTGTAGAAATATAAACAAAAGCTTTTCTCCAAAGTAACATATAATTTGACTTCAATTTTGAAGTCAAGGCATTTAGAAAATATATACTTTGGATTAATCCAGCAGGATTCAAAATCAAATGTCTCTTAGCAACTTTTACTCCTTCCTCAACAAATAACTCAAAGACAACATAATATGCAATATTCAAAATTTCTGTGTATTTTCCATCTTTACATGGCACATATGTGGCATATATATAAAGGATTTTATCCTCTTTCTTTTCTCTTCCAAGCCTACATATATTTTTAAAATACACTGTAAGACAATTAGGGCTTTCTTTTTACTTGCTTGTTTATTTATTTCATCTGAATCTATCTTAATACTTCTTTTCCTTTTCTACTTCTAATCACAACTTTAATCTGCTAAGTGTGGCTTGGCTATGGCATCTGACTCCACCCAACTCCACCCAGCTCCACCCAGCTCCTAAGTGTGTAAGAGCTTAGCTTCATGGCAGAGTTACTGGTTTGCCACATTAACCACCCCAACTATTAGGAATTTTAGGGTTCACACTGACACCAAGTAGAGCACCACTACCCATTCACTGTTCATGTACTTCATTTAAATGTTTGGCAGTAGGGCCTCTTAAAAGAGCCTTGTGCAGGTTTTTGCCACTAAGGTTTAGTCAGGAAGCCTCACTTAAAGGAGCAGCATGTCTGCTCACTGCCAGTAAACAGAGCCCACTCAAGAAAATGCTGCTTCCAAGAAGCCATGCTTGACTTTGTTCCTTTTTTTCTGTATGGGCAATAACCTTAAATCTATCATATGCAGCTTGTGCTTGTAAGGAGGGTCTTGTGAGAATTTGAGTACTGGCCTTGTGGCAGCTTAAATTGTATGCATCAAGCTTAACAATTTGTAACTCAAGCCTACACAACACTCTGTACCATCACCAACTTGAGAGACACAACTAGAAAGCTGTTTTTGACTGTATGATCTAGAACATATTTTAAGCTTTCTCAAGCTTTATTTGGATGTACATGCTCCACGTTAGAATGTCATTTGTAATCTGAAGTTTCTGTGTGCTGCCCAGCCAGTCCCACAGTTATAGTTTTTGTGTCAATTTGACTGGGCATAGAGTCCAAGTTAGATTTAGTTATTAAATTGATGTAGCCTAGAGTCCCCTGAGAAGGAGCATTTCTATGAGGAATAAGTCTTGATTATGAATTAATGTTGAAAAGCCTAACCTACTGTGTGGTATCATTCTCTGGGCAGGTGGTCTTGAGGTATACAAAATAGCTAGTCAAGCATAGGCTTGAAAGTGAGCCAGCAAAATCATTCCTCCATGATTTCTGTTTCAATTTCTGATTGCGTACCTATATTGACTTCCCTCAATGATGGTATGTAACTAAAAGCTGAAATAAGTGCATTCCTCCTCCAGCTTGCTTTTGTTCAGAATATTTTAATCATAGAAACATAAAGGAAACTAGAATTCTACTTATGCATGAGATCATTAAGATATTTGTTTTCTCTAATGTAGTGGTCTACATTTACACTCATATTACTGTAAATGGCACAATTTCATTTTGCTTTAAATTATTAGATAGTAGTATCTCATTATGTATATGTATATTTTTATTTATTAATTAGTCAGTAGACACTAAAGTTGTCTTCATTCATTGCTCAATTAACATCCTCACCAAAGGTTAACATCCTCAGTAGAAGGTTATTATTATTTTTTTTTTACACTGGCCACTTTTTTTCTCACTCTTTCAGTTGTTTTTGAGTGATATAAATAAAAAATCATTTTGGTTCAAAAATACATGGAAGAAAATCAGAGCCTTAAGGTTTCTGGTGTTTGTTGAACCAGAAAATGATTTATTATATTTTTTTGATTATTACAGAACCATTATTTTCCTATCAGAATACTGAAAACCATGTGTGAAGATATTTCCTGGAGCAAATGAATAAATGTTATTTGAGTACTTACTTTCTATGTCTATGGTATATGTAAGTGCATGTGTGTATGTATGTTTGTGGAGGATACGTGTGTCTGCTAGTGTTTTGTATAAATGCCAGAGATCAATGTTCAGTGTATTTTCTCCTTCACTCTTGACCTTATTTTTTGAGACAATTCTCACTCTCTGAACTTGGAGCTCATAGATAAGGCTAACCTGGTAAGCAAGCTCCAGGAATCCTTCACCCTCTACCATCCCATCACTGGGGTTATAGTTGCACAGTGTTATGCCTGTTTTTTTAATGTGGGTACCAGGGATTGAACTAATGTTCTCACGCTTGCATAACAAAATATTTTACATACTGTCATCTCTTGAGTTCTATGTCCTACTGCTAGTCTCATTCACCAAGTTTAATTTATCATATTATGTTTTTCAGAGAATAGAGAGAGATGCCATTATTCTATCTAATAAGGGAAATACATGCTTTTATACTTTGAAGTGTCTTTTAGTTGTTTTTTTTTTTTTTTGAAACATGGTTTCATATGTCCTGTGCTGGCCTACAAAGCACTGTACTGCTTGGAATTTCTTGTACATTGTAGATATCTTTTCCACCTACTAGTTGAATAAAATGCTGATTGGCAAGAAGGCAGACAGGGTTACCAACTAAAATCTCTGGGAAGAGGAAGCACAGAGCAGAGACTCCAGCAGGCACAGAGGAAGGAAGACCAAAATGTTACTCTAAGAAAACGTATCAAGCCACAAGATTAATGGAAATAGGTTGAGTTGAGATGAGCGAGCTACCTCACAACATACCTGAGCTATAGGCTAATTGGCATGTCATTAATATAAGCACCTGAGTCATTATTTAGGGCTAAGCAGCAGTGAGGCTGTAAGCAGTTCCAAACCTTGGGGCTAGACCAGAAAGGGCAGGCCAGAAAATACCTACAGCTGATAATAAATTTGACCTTTAGATCCCCATGCCTTTGTCTTCAAAGTACTGGCATTATGTTTATGTATTACCACAGTTTGTTTAGAAAATGCTGGGCATGTGAACATAAGCACCTTGAGTGCTAGGCAAGTACTTTAACATTTGAGAAATATTCCCAGCCCATATTTTCCTTTTAAAAACTCTTAATTCTCTTTTGAAAAAGAAGCAATAAGAAGTCACAGGTAGTTATTCTTACAGGTGATTATTATATACTTTTCTAGAAAGTGATCATTAGTCTGTACCCACTGAGCATCAGAAAAGACCACAAGAGAAATCCAATTGTAACCTCCTAGACAATCATTAATATTATCCCCAAACCAGAAATAGTCTTGATGATTTTCTTAATCACAGGAGGATAAGTTTTCAACTTTCCGAAATTTTCTAGCTATGAAAGAGAAATGAAAATATCTCACTCTGATACAAGTGTTATTTCACTGGGTAACTGGCTTCCTGGAAGGTAAATTGGTACTCATTTAGCAACCCAAGACCAAGTGAGTAGTGGCCAAGAGAAAATGAAATGTAGCACATTTAGTGTTCCATTTAAAGACATGATCTTCAAGCTGAGAACCCACATGAATCACTCAGCCTATCCTGGTTTTTTTTTTTTTGCAAATTTAAAATGACAACATATATAAAATCAATCATTAATTTTCACATTCTGCCTTTGATAAATATTTTCATTTGAAAGCAATTCCAATCATAATAACAGAATGACACCTTAGAATTTTATTTTTCAAAATCTTTCCCTGTGCTCTCCTTATAATAGTAAATTCTCTAAATTATGATAAAAATGTTTGACCTTTTTTTAAAAATAAAGTTTCTATGTAGCCACAGTCCTGGGCCTCTCTGTGTAAGTCAAACTGGCCTATAACTTTCAGCCTCCTTTCTATTGCCTTTCAAATGCTGTGATTACAATTGTGTAGCCTTACATCTGTATTAAGTATGATATTTTATAATTCACGTAAAATGATAGTTGGAAAAATCCAAGAAGTCACCAAAGATTCAACTCTACAGTGCTTGGCCCAGAATATTATGTCTAAACCAGTATAGATTACATTTCTCAGAATCCAGAGTTTTTATGGGTTATTTGAAATGATGCTGGTTGAGAAAAGGTGATGTTTCTGTCCCGTGAATTGTGATATAAGAAGTTTCAAGTAACTTCTGGTCCTGTTAAGGTTGTGTCAGTACAACACCAAGCAGAAGCCTGGCTACTTTCTGGTCACTTGTTAAGTGAACTACACTTTGAAAATGGACATTTGGATAAGACTTCTTTTGTGACTTTGAAGAGAAAGATCATTATCCATAGAAAGAACAGACAATGTAAATTGCCTGGATGCAGAGCTATGGTTTGTTGACTTATTTTAGTATAGAAGAATTTAGTATGTGTATGATGCAGGAGGTAGAGAGCATAGATCTAACAGACAATGAAGCTAGAGACACATTAGTAGATGCAGAACCTTTTAGACTGAGTCACTGGGCCTGACTAAAAGGTTACAAAACCTAGTGCGAAGAATTGATTTCTTTTACAGGCAGGTAATTCAAGATACCTGGGGGTCATGGTTGAAAGGTGATCCAAGATTATGAATTATGATGGTAATTCAGTCAAGAGATGATAAGGACTTGGACTACTGTAGTAGCAGAGGAGGTGAGGAATCAAAGATGGATTTCATATATGTGTGATAGGTAGGTAAAAATCAGAAATTATTCATGTTTAAAGGTGTGTGAGGTGTTTGTATATGTGTGTGTGTAAGGTGAAATGTAGGTGTAAATGTACCAAAGTACACTTACACAGAAACAATATTTCAAAAGAAAGCAAATTAACCATGTGAAGCCAGATATATAGAAATGTTTCACTAAGATGAATTTTGATAGACTTACATTAAACTTTAGCCTGATAAATGGTACAATAGGTAATATTACAAAAATATATAAATTAACACCCATTGTAATTTTCCAGTTGAAAGAGATTTTAAAATTTTGATTTCTTCTAATGTAGAATTTTGATTAGTGACTAACTCTATAACTAGTTTTGTGGCCAGCAGAGGGAGCTCAAGGACAAGACGCCAAGCCTGACCCCTGTCAGGAGAATGAAGACTGTGGATAGGGAGCAAGTTGGACAAAATATAAATACATAACAAAATATATTTTACTCCCCAAAATGCAAAGATAACATAAATGTAGTCAAGTTTGAGAATCTATTAAAAGGGTCATTTCTTCAACTCACACATTTATTTCCCCCATCTCCATCTGCTGATTAAAATGAATACAATGTTAATCTTAACGTTCTTTTCCAGATGAATGGAAAGGCAAGGAAGATTTGAAAATGTTCTGTTTGATTTTTAAAATAATTATGTTAAAATGTTCTTTAAATATTTGCTTGTACATGATCTAATTAGTTAATCATAAATTAATTTAACATTGGCTTTATCACACAATGATTTGTCATCCATCTTTTGTGGCTCATTTGCCTTTATTTTAAATTTTTTTCTGCCATCATCTCCCATCTAGGTTCATTTAAACAAATGTCAGGTTTAAGTGTCTAGCGTTTTGTAAATTACTTAGAGTTTGCTATACTGACTGTGTTGTTGGCATGGAATCCCAGTGCAGTAGTTGTTCAGTTATTAGACTTCCAGGGTCATAAGGATTCCACCATGATGAATTGGATTAGTATGCTTATTAAACAAAATAATCAGCCCAGAGGAGCTAGTTTGAATAGAATCTCCAACTAATGAGCTCTCCCAGACACCAAACCAAGTGACCATGTTGACTTTCTTGACCTTTAGGCCTTTAGAATTATGAGAGATAAGTTTGTATTTGTATACTATTCAAGTCCAAGAGATTGGCTTATCACAAGCTTAATAGATAAAGACAGTGACTTCATGTATGTCACTTTAAAGTATGTATTACTTTATCTGACATACACTTATTGAGGAACTATGATATATCAGATTACATAGGGATACATTGGGGAATGTTAGAGTCTACTTGAACTAACTGGCAATAACTAATCATGGAAATAATTGTAAATATTGTGAAGTAATTAAGGGGCAGGAAGTATGTCTGACTAAAGGAATTAGACCAGAGACCTGAAAAAGGAGATGACTATGCAAAAGATGAAGCCAGGTTCAGGAGGTATTTTCCTTAAAAGTCTGGTGAGTAATATGATATCTATCTCATAAAATCAGCTCTGCTATTATAAAATGAAAGAAGCCACAGTCAGCAGCAAACAAAAGGCCATGACTGTAAATAATTAAACCTTATTTACAGAAACAGATCTATACCTGGAGCATCCTCTAGGCAAATCAAACAGCAAAATCCAAAGTTCAGGGTGAGCTCAGTACTTTATAGGAATACAAGTCCAGTCTGGCTAGAGAATAATGAATAAGAAAACAGTAATACCTTCAGCTACTTTTGCATCATCATGACAAAGATACCCATCAGAAATAGCTTAAGGAAAGGGAAATTATTTTAATTTATGGTTTCAGAGGAGGCATTTCAGTACTACTGGTACATGATCAGCATGAAGAAAACTTAGAATAGAACCCAAAGAGGGTATTATCTCCAAAGACTACTTCCATCAGTAAGTCCACCACTACAGTGCTCTATAACCTACAAAAACAGTGCTCCAGGGCAAACAGGACAGCTCAGGTCATCAAGTCACTTACTGCCAGGCATGATAACTGAGTTTGATCCTTGGAACACATTTAAAGATAGGAGGAGAATTGACTGTGGCAAATTTCATTTTGACCTTTATATGTTTGCAGTGGCACTGACATACCCATAGACAAATGCATTAATGATCAAATTATAAATAAATAAATAATAACTACAGCTGGGTACGAAGTGCTCAAATCATGAGCCCATGGCAGCATTTTAAATTTAAGTTATAGCAATATGTCACAGAGACAAATAGTGATCATGTCACTATCATATATTGAACTTAGTGTATGTCTGAAGGGATAGTTCTGATATATCCTAAACAAATGAACATAAAATTTAATATCTATTTTAAAAGATAGACTTGTATATTGGGTAGAGAGTGTATATTGGGCATGTCAAGGGAGAAGACTGGCTGCTATATAATCTAAGTGAGAGATAATAGCATATTAGAATAGGCCAGTAATAGGAGTTAGCCACTAGAGAAGAAATTCTGCTGTGTTTGGGAGGTAGACTCATTATAAATGATAGACACAGGAAGGGCTATGAAAATACAGAAAGGTGAATTCAGAATTTTTTTATTCAGGCACAAGAAGGATGATGTTTTTCACTTACACTGATTTTTGTGAGATAAGGACAGAGGCAGGATTAGGGTAGGATGGAAACCAAAATATATTTTCATGAAAGAATTCAGATGCTCATTAAAATATGCAAAAAGGAAATTGAAGGTATTTGGCAAAACCTTGTTCTATCTAAAGTCTTAACTTAGTTAGTTATTAAGTAATAGATAATATACTGTCTAACGCTATAGCTTCAGGAGTCCTTCATACAGAGCTATCATGAAAATATTTAATTGACTGACCCCACATATAGAGAGCAAATCAGATGGGGGTGAGAAAGTTAGGAGTAATACCAAGTACCTGAGGCATTTAGAATTCAGAGGTTGAAAAGGGGGGAAATTCAACGTGCCTATTTGACATGAAGACCAAGAAAATGAGAGTTTCAGAAGTTAAATAGAAACAGAGAGTAGTCAATAGTGATTCTTTCCTGTCTACTGACCAAGGTGCTGCTAAAAACAGATGGCAAGACTTGCCCCCTAAGTTTGTATCTAAAACATGAAATTATCACTTCAGTTTTTAAACTATATGTCAGTATTAGTAATGGGATCTTGTATTTCATGTCTAACACATAATGGTCTATTTTAGGTATCTTGATTCTATCTTTGTACCATGAGAAAAGAGTATCTTTGATTGGGGTACATCCAGTGCTGTTTATTTTCACTCTGGCTTTCTTTCCCAGATTACTTCTGCATTTTCTGTTCATATCTATGTCTTACCTGAAATGACACAAGCATAAGCCCTTATTTCAAAACCTCAGTGTTAGAATATTTACTGTGTCCTCTTGAATAAATGAGAAGAGGGCATAGGAAACTACAAGTGGCTTCAGTGAAATTCTCTGCAGGAAAGGAGCATCACTGAGTGTGTGTGCAGACACAAAAACTAAGACAGACATGCTTTTTTCCCCCCTGGCATCAGAAGAGATGATCACAGCAAAGGTCAAGAGCCGTGGTTGTTTTTCAGAATTCCAATCTCAGTGTCTTTACGGACACTGTGAGACTCTGATAATTGACATTTGCCTTTGCTTCCATATTAAATGGAGTCGCTATGTCTGAAAAAATCAAGATGTCTAGTGTAGAAAAAAAAGAAAGAAAATAGATATTTACCAAACTTATTTTCCTGAAAGGTGGAAACATAACATTTTTAAAGATACCTTGGACTTCCCTCTTTATATAAGACTGTTATGCATATTTGGGGGTGAATAGATATTTATAGTTTTCTTAGGTATTGGGTACTGGAATTGTTGGATTACATGGTAGCCACGTATTTTAATTTTTGAAGAACTGCCAAACTGTTTTCTACATAGCTGCTGTGGCATGTGACATATTCACTACCTATGTAGTAGATTTCAATTTCTCCACATCCTCCTCGATACTTGTTATTTTCTATTTGTTATTATTATTGCCAACCTACTAAGATCATAGAAGAAGTACCACTCTAGAGATTATCAAGAGAAGCTTTTGATTTTGTGGTTTTGATTTGCATTTTACTGATGACTAATGATCCTTGTGTTTGCAGAAATAATTTGTGTTCCTGTTGCATTTGCATATACATGCTTGCACACACCTTTCTTTAGGCAAATTCCTTTCTGACAAGAATGCAGTCTAGTATCTATGATATATTTTTAAATATTTCTTATGCTATGATTATTCATTTAGTATTTCACTTTGTAAAATCATTTTTGAGAATCTTATACACATATTCAGTGTATGGTGATCATATTCTCACATCTTCATCCTTCAGTTCCTTTCAGACCCCAACCTAATGTCCTCATTTTTCCTCTTTGATTTAGTTAGTGCTGCCACTATGTGCATGCATGTAGGGCCATTTACTGAATCATACTAGGGGTCATGTTCCTGAAAACAACTCACTCTCCCTCTCTCAGAGCTCCATGCCTGACTTGATCTTGTGCAGCTCACTACAGCTATTGTGAATTAATAAGCATAAATTCTAGGTAATAGCCAAAAGTCAAGATTTCACAGTACTTCTCATTTTTCATAGCTTATATTCTTTATACACCTTGTTTATGATATTCCTTGTGCTGTAGGGGTGGTGGTGGTGTCATAGGTGCCATATCTAAAGCTGAACATTCCTATTGACTAATGATCTTTAAGGACTTGAACATCAAAAGCTACAAAATATTAAAGAAAGAAATCAATGAAGATATAAATAATTGGAAACATATTTGATGTTCAAAAAATGGAAAATAAAATTATTAACATGTTCATATCACCCAGTGTGATCTATAGATCTGTTCTTATAGCTGAATTACTCTCACAACTGATTCTCAATACAATCAGTTAATATTTATTAGGGAAAAGGGAAACTTACAAATACAAGGGTGCTTCCTCCTGGTGCATGCTAGAACAAAGAGAGCCAGCGAGACTGGGTCTTGGGTTTCCAACGATGCTGGCCATGACCCTTCAGGGTCTAGTTTCTTGATATCACAAGCGCTTATCTGGGTAAACACTGAATTCCCACTACATCTCTCCCTTTTATTGCTGTTAAGAGACATCATGGCCAAGGCAATTCTTAAAACAAAAACCATTTAATTTGGGGCTTGCCTATAGTTTCATAGGTTTATTCCTTTATCATCATTGCAGAAAACATGAAGACATGCATGACACTGGATCTGTAGCTGAGAGCTATATTACAGAGAGAGGGGGATTTGCTCATTTTGATTTTTTATTAGAATGCTATAAAATTCTGAAGACATTGCTTGCTATATCTAATTAGAACCAGTTAAGGCATTTCCCATAGAAAATCTTATTGAAATATGACCTTTACTAAATACTCAACTTTAGCTAGATATTTGACTCATTCATATTTTCTTTGAAGAAATGATTCCCTGTTAAACTGCAGCCTCAAGTCAGTGACTGAGCATTGGATCTTTTTGTCCAATATGAGACTCTTCTGAGGCACCCATTTATTTCATGGAGATTTTAATTTTGGAAGTAACATAAATAAGATTAGGCTTAGTTTGTTGATAATAGCAGGTTTATGTAACTTAAGAGAAGAATATAATACAGTACTATTTTCCTTGTGATGTACTACTTTGCTCTCTCAAGGTATAGAGTATGTTTATCTGACACTCTCCATCTAGTAGTATCTTCACCTTCTACTTTGAGCATAATTTTTATGGACATATATTAATTAGCCAATGATAACTTGGCAGGGATAGTAGGGCCTAGCCATTTTCCATCATCCCTGTATTCCACAATAGGAGATTTTTTTATACCACTCCAGTGGGCTCAGTGGCACTTTTGAAATCTGAACCACAGAATGATATTCCCCTTATTCAAAACTGTATTATTTTCCTTTTCTTTCATGGGCTTCATAGTCTGAAAAGTTTGCCATCCAAATTTCTGCTCCTTCATCTGTGTACCTATCACATACATTACTTGCATTAAACATTTACATTCCTAATTCTATTTCAGCATTGGCCTCTCCCTTTCCCTGGGAGAACATAACTGATGTACAATTTAATATATTTCCATATTTGTCAAGAAAAAAGTCAGACTTGATGGCACACACTTTTTATCCTCCTACATAGGGGAAGTAGAAGCAGGCAGATCTCTGTGAGCTTGGCCTACTTAGTAAGTGTTAAGCCATTCAGGGAAGCATAGTAAGGCCCTGTCTCCAAAACAAAATAAAAAAAACATACACAAAGAAAGAATAAGAAGATTTCTGATGAAAAAAACAAATTTTAAAATTTGTTCTCCACTGGAAGCAGTTGGAATGTGATCTTGTCCCAGTCCAGATGACACTATCTAGAGAAACTAAAGGACATGTTATTAAGCTTATTAAGCTCTAATTAAAAGGGTAAGTTAAAATAAATATAAACAAGCATTTTTTCCATGCCAATGTTTTGCTAAGCATCTGAAATACACGTGTAATGTAAATATATAACATTATGAGTTTTTAGTGCCATGTTCAACAAAATGCATTAATTCATCAGTTTGTACCCTTTTCAATAAGCTCATGTGCAACTCACAGAAAATCTTTGTCCGCAGAGATGATACATTGTAGAGTGTCAATCCATTAGAGGATCAACGATTTAGATTGGCTCACATAAAAGCAGAAATTCTCAAGCAATAGCATCTGCTCAGGCAATTTTGTGATGGTAAACAATAACAAACTTGTAACATACTTGTTTCTTGATATTCATATTTAGCTACAATTTTACAAACAAAATGTATCACTGACATACTTTCCTAGTGCTTTCTGATTTTATTAGTTTTGAAGACATCCTTTCCTAGTGCTTTTTAATTTAAGACACTAAACTCTAGGAGGTGGTAGACATGTTGGGTATTTTCATTTAATTTTCTGAAGCTTTTCAGTCAGAAGTTCTGGCTCTAAGATGTCAATACTCTGGCAATATAAGTTAGTTACTGGAAGGACAACATATTTATTAAATCACACACACACAGAGACACACAAGAAGATGGCAAATACAATAGAATTAGAGAGAGTTGGACCTGCTTTCTCCAAAGCACCGTGTTTGATGACAATTGTGTCTTTTGCCAAGTTAGTGGCTGGCACTTTTCCCTTAGTCATTATTTAGCTCATGTTTCAATAAGGTATCAAGGAATGCAAGGCCATCTGAAGTGACAAGCTATTGACTAACCCTGCTGCAGAAAATTTTATGTCAAATGAAAAGATTTGGCTTTATTCCTTTGTATTTGTTACTTGTCAATCATTTTTGATTGCTGTCCCTGACAATGGGCCTGTACTCTGAAGCTGACGCTGCCTTGAACTGGTAAGAAGTGAACAATTTGGGAGAGTGAAACAGGCAGAGATTTCTAATAGTTACAAATAATCAGACCTGCAAGAAGATTGAAAACCTTGCACAGTTAATTTTCCTAGCCCTCTTGGATGAATAAATGCCTTTCCCAGGGAAGTATAGACGGGCATATCCAATGTTAGACTGTTCTATGACAGAATCAGGTTTAAGAGAGTTTCAAGGATGTCTTATAAGGTATGTTTTATGTTTGTGGTAGTAAAACAATACAATATTCATTTATATTTTAATCATATTCTGAGATAGACCATGGAAGTAAAGACCAAGTAAGCAGAAAGTGTCCCTGAACTAAACAAATGTGTAGTCTCATGGGAAGTTAAAACAAAAAATAAACATATGCAAGCAACTAGACACTGTAAAGTTATGGGTCCTATGCGAGTGCCTAGAAAGTAAATCTCACTGGACCATGATGGGCAATGGAAAACTTTTTAGAGGAAATTATATTTAAGCTAAGTCTTAAAGAAATTGAGAAGTGAGAGAGATCAGGATGTCTGTTCCATGGTAAGAATGATCAGCAGAAAGCAAATTAAGAGAGTTGTAAAACAAAAGCCAATGTTCTTGATAAAAAAACAAACAAAAGAAATCATGCACAAACAGAACATAGGTTGTAACACACTGAGTTGTAAGTGAAGGCTTACTATACTTCCAGAGAAAACGTGAAGGACCTTAGACTCATACTGTATGTACCTATATTTAAATGTATGTTACTTGTATAATTTTTCCCCATGTGGAGCTCTATGCTGAGTACTACTATTACTTGCCCCAGTTCTCAACAGGAGAAAATTAATGAAAAGTGAGAGCTATAGACAGTAAGTAATGAATATGTGAGTAGACAGCAGACCTTAAGATGAAGGTCCAGATCTGATGTTTTTCTGTTGGATTAGCAGCTTCACATGGATCTGTCTCCACAACACAGACCAGGATTGCAAAGGGGAAATTAGAGTCATGCACCTATTGGCTTACATATATTCCTTCTCTAAACTAAATTCAATTGAAAAAACAGAAACTGATGATGCAACCTCAGAAGATGCTTGTGGTTATTAGAGTAAAATGAGAAGCCATAAAATAAAAGCAACTGAGTCATGGGATGCATAATTTCCTTTCTCTAACATGCACCGTAGAATATGGCACTCCTCTTCCCCAAGGCCAGCCTAAAACCCCACCATCATTCTCTTTTCTCCTTTGTATACTACCATCACCCAGAATCATTGCTCTATACCCAGCAAGAGGCCATGCTGTAAAAAGGCCAAAAAGACCCTGAGCAAACAAGTTCTGCTGAGTTTCTAAAACCTGGGAGAGAGGAGTTGCATAGTGTGTTATTGGGTGTTCATTAACACCAAAACAGAAAGTTATCATGATCTCCAACAATACAACTTTACCTTTTCTTCTCATCTATCCCTCAATGGTATTACAGAAGGAAATAAGCATAAATACTTTCCCTGAAACATATAAAACTGGAAATGTAGAAACAATGTATTGACAAGTCTTGAAGACAACTGTCCATAGTTAGATCACATCCATGAGTTATCATTACTACAGCCATCAGATTTTTTTGAATATTCATGAGTTGATTTATTTGCAAAATGTGAGGTTTTGAACATAAAATTGCCAGGATCATGACTCAAGAGCTGATGCTATAACTGTTACTTATTCTTCTTCAGGATCTCTCTCAATAATCTAAATTGGTGATGAACTACTCTATTGTAATTGGCTGAAATAACATTTGGGCTTTGGAAAACTAGGAAATTTGGGTGGATAATTTATGACTTACTCATGCTGCTTAGACAAATATCTGTGATCCTCTGTACTTAAAACACAGAAGGACAGATCAAGAATATTTCACTCAAATTTTGTTGTGTTAGTTTGATAAGCTATAAGTTGGAACTTGAGAAGTAAAACCATATTTAAAGATATTTATAAAATTTGGTTTGTCAAAACTTCTGCATAACTGAAATGTTCACGCCTCTAAACTTAAGCCTGTCTAAATGCTCACAATTTTTGCAACCACACAGAAAATATACAGCACTATAGCAAGCTGAATTAATGCAATTTTTATTTTTGCATATTTATTTTGGGTTTCACATAGACATGGTATCATAAACGCATTCTCAGTGAAAGTAATGTTAGAACCAGAATTGATAAAAACAAAGGTGAGATTAAAATATAAAACTTTTTTTTTCTTTTTTGTCTGACCTTCTATTTATCTGGCCACTGGTAAGGTCAAGTCTTATTTGTCTTTTTCAAGAAAAAGAAAGAACATCTGATTTAAGTGGCAATATTGGATTTTTCAGATCACTGCAGAATGACAAACATGCTATTCAAATGATTTATTTCTTTTGTTGATTCCCCTTTGTCTTTACTTTTCTTTTATTGTTTTTTTGAAAATCAATATCAAACATTATATAAAAAAGCAAAACATTCAGAATAGATAACAAAAAACCAATACAGTAATAAAACTTCTCTTTTCTCTAAAATACTGAAACATAAAAAATAAGATCTAAAGCCAGGTTATGCTCAACTACAGATAAAGAAAACATAGTAGGTCACAGCTAATGCCCACAGATACACTATGGCCACTACAAATTTCGGCTAAGCAGTCCCACTGACGAACAAGAAGTTTTATTTTGTTTTGTGTATGTGTGTGTTTTAAATGACTTTATTTACCCATCATCTTCCAATGAAAAAAATGTTTTGCTTAAAATCCACTAATGGGTGAGTACATCCCCTGCTTGTCTTTCTGGGTTTGGGAGAACTTGCTTAGGAGGATATTCTCCAAATCCATCCATTTGCCTGCAAATTTTAGGATATCATTTTTTTCTTACTGCTGAGTAGTACTCCATTGTGTAGATGTACCACAGTTTGTTCATCCATTCCTCAGTTGAGGGGCATCTAGGTTGTTTCCAGGTTCTTGCTGTTACGAATAATGCTGTAATGAACATAGTTGAGCTAATGCTTTTAGAGTGTGAATGTGTGTCTTTAGGATATACGCCCAATAGTGGTATTTCTGGATCCTTGGGGAGATTGATTCCTAGTTTTCTGGGAAACCTCCATACTACATTCCAAAGTGGCTGAACAAGTTTACACTCCCACCAACAATTGAGGAATATCCCCCTTGCTCTAGATCCTCTCAAGCATAGGCTGTCATCTGTGTTTTTTATCTTAGCCAATCTGACAGGTGTCAGGTGGTATCTCAAAGTTGTTTTGATTTTCATTTCTCTGATGGCTAAAGATGATGAACACTTTTTCAAGTTCCTTTCAGCCATTTGTAATTTTTCTGTTGAGAATTCCTTTTTCAGTTTTGAACCCCAGTTTTTGATTGGGTTATTCAAGGTTTTGGGCTCTAGTTTCTTGAGTTCTCTATATATTTTAGAAATCATTCCTCTATCACTTGTAGAGTTGGTGAAAATCTTTTCCCATTCTGTAGGCTGTTGTTTTGTTTTAATGACTATGTCCTTTTCCTTACAGAAACTTCTCAGTTTCAGGAGATCTTACTTATTGATTGTTGTTCTTAGTGTCTATGCTACGAGTATATATTTAGGAAGTGGTCACCCATGCCAATGAGATGGTGGGTATTTCCCACTTTCTTTTCTATCAAGTTCAGTGTAGATAATTTTAGGTTGAGGTCTTTGATTCACTTGGATTAGAGTTCTGTGCAGTGTGATAGGCTTGGATTTATTTGTGTTTTTCTACGTACTACCATCCAGGTATGCCAACACAATTTGTTGAAGATACTATCTTTTTTTCCATTAAATATTTTTTACCTCTTTGTTCAAAGTCAGGTATTTATAGGTGTGTGGGTTAATGTCTAGGATCAATTCAATTCCATTGATCCACAAGTCTGTTATTATGTCAGTACCAGGCAGGTTTTAATACTGTAGCTCTATAGTATAACTTGAAGTCAGGAATGGTGATACCTCCTGAGGTTTTTTTGCTGAGCAAAATTATTTTGGCAATCCTGTCTTTCCTGTTATTCCAAATGATATTGAGTATTGTTCTTTGAAGGTCTGTAAAAAATTGTGTTGTGATTTTGATGGGAATTGCATTGAATTTGTAGATTGCTTTGGGAAAGATTGCCATTATTACTATGTTGATTCTACCTATCCAGGAGCATGGGAGAGCTTTCCATTTTCTGATATCCTCTTCAATTTCTTTCTTCAGTGATTTAAAATTTTTGTCAAACAGACCTGTTACTTCTTTTGTTATAATTACACCAAGGTGTCAGCTATAATAAAGGGTGATATTTCCCTTATTTCTTTTTCAGCCTGATTGTCTTAAGTGTATATAACAGCTACTGATTTTTTTGAGTTAATCTTGTATCCTGCTACATTGTTGAAGGAGTTTATCAGCTATAGAAGTTCCTTAGTAGAATTTTGTGGGTCACTTAGGTATATAATCATATCACCTGCAAACAGAGATTGTTTCACTTCTTTTCCAATTTGCATTCCCTTAATCCCCTTTTGTTCTCTTACTGCTTTGGCTAAAACTTGGAGAACAATATTGAATAGATAAGGGGAGAGGGGACAGGCTTGTCTAGTTCCTGATTTTAGTGGGATTGCTTTGAGTTTCTCTCCATTTAGTTTGATGTTGACCTTTGTCTTCCTGTAAATCACCTTTATTATACTTAGGAATTGTCCCTGTATTCCTGATCTCTCCAGGACTTTTTTCATAAAGGAGTGTTGGACTTTGTCAAAGGCTTTTTCAGCATCTAAGTAGATGATCATGTGGTTTTTTTCCTTCAATATGTTTATGCAATGGATGACATTTATAGCTTTTTGTATGTTGTACCATCCCTGCATTTCTGGGATGAAGCCTACTTCATCATGATAGACAACTTTTTTTATATGTTGTTGAAATTAGTTTGCCAGAATTTTGTTGAGTATTTTTGTATCAATGTTCATGAGGGAGATTGGTCTGTAATTCTATTTCTTTGTTGCATCTTTGAGTGGCTTGGGTATCAGGGTGATTGTGGCCTCATAAAAAGAGTTTGGTAATGTTCCTTCAGTTTCCACTATATGGAACAGTTTGTTGAATATTGGTATTAGTTCTTCGTTGAATGTCTGGTAGAATTCTGCATTAAAACCATCGGACCTGTGCTTTTTTTATTTGGGAGATTTTTAATAAAAGCTTCAATTTCCCTTGGCGTTATAGGTCTATTTAGGTTTTCAGTCTGTTCTTTATTTAATTTTGGTATTTGGTACTTGCCCAGAAAGCTGTCCATTACTTTTGGATTTTTCATTTATTAGAGTATAGATTTTCCAAGTATGACATGATAATTCTCTGAATTTCCACGGGTCTGTTGTTATATCCCCCTTTTCATTTCTGATTCTGTTAATTTGAATACTCTCTCTATGTCTTTTTTGTTTGGATAAGGGTTTGTCTATCTTGTTGGCTTTCTCAAATAACCAACTTTTTGATTCATTGATTCTTTTATATTGTTCTCTTTGTTTCTATTGTACTGACTTCAGCCCTAAGTTTGATTATTTCCTGCTGTTTGCTTCTTCTAGGTGAGCTTGCTTCTAATTGTGCTAAAGCCTTCAGCTGAGTTGTTAGGACTCTTGTATGAGCTTTCTCTTTTTTTATATAGGCATCTAGTGCTATAAATTTTTCTCTTAAGACTGCTTTCATTGTGTCCCATAAATTTGGGTATGTTGTGGATTCATTTTCATTAAGTTCTAGAAAGTCTTTGATTTCTTTCTTAACTTCTTCCCTGACCCAGTGGTGATTCAATGTAGAGATGTTCAATCTCCATGTGTTTGTAACCCTTCTGTGATTTTTGTTGTTGAATTCTAACTTTAGGCCATGGTGGTCTGATATGATATAAGTGGTTATTCCCATTTTTTGTAACTATTGATATTTGCCTTATGACCAACCATGTGGTCAATTTTAGAGAACGTTCCATGGGGTGCTGAGAAATATGTACATTCCTTTGTTTTCAGAGGAAAGCTTCTGTAAATATCTATTAAGTCCATTTGCATGATAACATCTGTTAGACCCCTTGTTTCTTTGTTGATTTTTTGGTCTGGCTGACCTACACAAGGGTGAAAGTGGGATATTGAAGTCTCCCGCTATTAGAGTGTGATATCTGATGTGGGGTTTAAGCTTTAGTAGTATTTTTTTACATATGAAGGTACCCTTATATTAGGGGCATAAATATTCAGGATTGAGATCTTATCTTGATCAATTTTTCAAGAGATGAATAAATAATGTCAGCTGGGTCTCTTTTGATTGATTTTAGTTTGAAGTCTGCTTTGTTGGACATTAGTATAGCAGCACCAGCTTATTTCTTAGGGCCATTTGATTGAAAACTCTTTTTCCAACCCTTTACTCGGACCCTATGCTTGTCTTTGGAGTTGAGGTATGTTACTTGTATGCAGCAGAAGGTTGGCTTTTTTTATCCATCTTGTTAGGGTGTGTCTTTTTATAGGTGAGTGAAGTCCATTGATGTTAAGGGATATTATTGACAACTGATAGTTACTTCCCATTAATTTTGGTGATAGTTTATGTGTATTTCCTTTCTTAGGGTTTTTCTTCTGTGAGATTATTGATTATTTGTGGTTTCATGGGTGTATCTGGATTGGTTAGGTTGGAGTTTTTCCTCAAGTGCTTTCCGTAGTGCTAGATTTGTAGATAGGTATTGTTTCAACTTGTCTTTGTCTTGAAACATCTTGCTTACTCCACCTATGGTGATTAATAGTTTTGGTGGGTATAGTAGTCTGGGTTGGCTGCCATGCTCTTTGGTGTCTGTATAACTTCTGACCAAGATCTCGCTTTCATTGTTTCTATTGAATAATCTGGAATTAGTCTGATAGATCTGCCTTTATAGGTAAATTGGCCCTTTTCCTTTGCAGCTCTTAATATTTTTTCTGTGTTCTATGTTTTGTGGCTTAATTATTATATCCGAGTACACTTTTTTGGGTGGTCTATTCTAGTTGGTATTCTGTAAGCTTCTTGTATCTTTATAGAGATTTTCTTTTTTAGATTGGGAATGTTTTCTTCTATGATTTTATTGAATACATTATCTGTGCTTTTGAGCTGGTATTCTCCTTCTTCTATTCCTATTATTCTCAAGATTGGTTTTTTCATAGTGTTCCAAATTTCCTGAATGTTTTGTGTTATGACTTTTTTGGTTTTGGTGTTTTCTTTGAGTGATTTATCTATCTCCAGTATTGTGTCTTCCACTCCAGAGATTATCTCTTCCATCTCTTGGATTCTGTTGCTTATGCCTGTGTCTGTAGTTCCAGATTGTTTCTTCAGATTCTCTATTTCATCCTTTTCTTTGTTTTATGCCTTTTTTATTGTTTCTATTTCAATTTTTAGTTCCTGGAATGATTCTTTCACTTGTTGGATTTCTCTTTCTTGGTTTTGTTTGTTTTCTTTCAAGGATTTGTTCATCTCTTCCAATTTTTTTATTTTTTTTCTATTTCTTTAAGGGACTTTTTTATATCCTTTATTAAGGCTTCTATAATCTTCATAAAGGTGTTTTAATTGTTGTTTCCTTCTGTTTCCTCTTCATTGCTCTGTTCAGGTTTTGATATTGTAGAGACATCAGCTCCTTCTGGTAGTACCTTGTTGTTCTATATATTGTTTTATGTATTCTTGCACTGGTGACTACCTATTGCTTTGTTGGTTCACTCTAGTCAGGTCTTAGTGGAATCTTAGTCCATTGTGGCTATAGGGTTGTGTGTCTTATGTCTGCTCTGGCATCTGCATGATTTCTTGCTCTAGTCAGATCACTGAAACCTACTGTCTGCAGCTGCCTGACTGCCTGGGACAATACACGGTCATGCTGTTCTGAGAGACATCTGTACTTCTGTGATGATGCAACCTGCCTTGAAGGCAGGGGCCTGGGAATCTGTGATGTGACCCCGGGGTTGCTGGGGAAGGCTTCTTTCAGCCCTGTCCAGGGCAGGTCTGTCTGTGAGGTCAAATTCAGGATTGTACTATGAAATTTGTAATTGATCTTATCCATTCTGACAAGTGTAAGATGGAATCTCAAACTAGTTTTGATTTGCATTTTCCTGTTGCTGAGGATATTTAACATTTCTGTGTTTCTCAGCCATTTGATTTTCCTTTATAAAGAATTATGTTTGGATCTGTACACCATTTTAAAATTTTATTATTTAGTTTTGATTTTTGGTATCTAGTTTCTTGAGATATTTATTTATATACTTTAGATATTAATACTCTATCAGATGTGGAGTTGGTAAAATCTTTTCCATTCTGTAGGTTGTTACTTTGTCTGAATGGCAGTCTTCTTTGCCTTACAAAATCTTTTCAGTTTTATGAGGTACCATCTATTAATTTTTTATCTTACTGCCTATGCTATTGGTGTTCTGGAGTTGATCTAATAGTATGTTAATTTAGGATAACAATGTTAGTACATTTTTACCTAGGACCCATTATATGCAAACCCTTGGGATTGTTGTCCTATTAATATTGCCACTCATGAGATCTGTCTTGTGAGGGTGGGCCTTAAATCAAGTGCTTGAATACCCCTATGACATTCGTGCTACTATTGCATCAATGGGCATATCTTTCCAGGCTGGTATTTATTGTAAGTCATGTAGTTAATAGTTGGGTAAGACTAATTATATTTCTTCTGATTGGATGCATAGTGCCTTTAAGTACTGTGAAATTTATCCAATGTGAATGAAGCTTCCTGGTCAGTGATAGCTTAATCTCTTCATGTTCTATGACTCATATGTGTAATACCTTCAGCAATAGTCTTACCATCAAGTTTCTATGTTCTCTCTACTTTTTCCTTTTACTCACACTCCACTTAACTATTCTTGTTCCATTATTCCCCATTCTTCCTTTATGGCACCTACATTCTATTATCTTTTTCTTTTAAAATGCCCTCCTATGCCTCTTTACTGATTTTCTGATTTCTATGGGTCCTACAATTTAAATATATGGCTAATAGTTCAAAGCCACCATCCACATATGAGAGAGAGCATGTGATAGTCATCTTGATGGATCTGGTTTATCAACATCCCCTCATGACAAAAGTTCTGGAGAATCTAGGGAAACAGGGAAAATAACTCACATAATAAAGTTAATATACAGTAGTCTTACTGCCTATATAACCCTAAATGGAGAAAAACTCAAAGCAGTTTTAGGAAGAAAAGGATATCCAGTTACTTTCTGTTGTATATCCTGGTGAGAAGACAAGGAGTCAATGATCCAGATCTTGGGAGTCAGTTGAAAAGCAAAGAGCTAACTGATTTATTCAACAATTAGGAGAGCCTATAAGCCCTCCTTCTAGTACCCAGGCTGTGCCCCAATCTGATGTTTTGCAGTCTCCCTTCATTGACTGGGCACAATCAGGACTTCTGACAACATCTGTTTCTAGGCCCTCAGGCAGACTCCAGGCTGGCTCATGAAGAAGTATGTTATGTTCATGCCTTGACAACTGGTTTGAGCCAATATTCTTGGCCCTATGGACCTGTTCCACTACAACTTTCCTCCTATTCAATACACTGCTTACAGTCTTAGATAGAGCACTGACAAGCAGAGGAGATAAAGAGATATAAAGTGGAAAGAAAAAATCAAATATCCTTATTTGCAGATAATATTATATACATAAAGGACATGAGATCTCAATCAGAAATCTCTTGCAGCTAATAAACATATTCATTCAATTAGCTGGATACAAAATCAATATTCAAACCTCAGTATCCTTATATACCAACAACAAACTTGCTGAGAAAGAAATGAAAAAAAACCAACAACAATAGCTTCATAATTATAAACTACCCTGGAAAAATATAACCAATGAGTGGGAGACATACAACAAAAACTTTAAGAGACTGAATAAATGGAAGAAATATGAGATATGTAAATATCTCTAATGCTTATGGATTTATAGTATCAATGTAATGAAAATGGCTACCCTACTGAAATCAATATAAAGCTTCAATGTAGTACCAATAAAAATTCAATGCACTCTTTACAGAAATTGAAAAAAATTAAAATATATATGGAAACCTGAAAGACTCAAGTTAAAAAAAATCCTGAAAAACAACAACAAAATCAAAAAACAAAGAAGAAACAAACAAACAAAACTGCTGAAAGCATCACCGTTTCAGATTTTAAGCTATACTGAAGGGCTATAGTAGTAAAAACAGCATGATACTGGCAAAATCACAGTCTCACTGAACATGAAATATAATTGAAGACCCATATATAAGCCCACAACCATGCAGCCATTTGACTCTTGACAAAGAGGCCATCAGTATACACTGGAGAAAATATGACATCTCCAAGAAATGGTGCTGGTCAAATTGGATGGCTGCATGTAAAATAATTAAACTAGATCCTTATCTCTCAACCTGTAAAATATCAACTCAACTCCATGCTATTTCAGGGGCTCAAACACTTCAACATGAAGCCCGATATCCTGAATCTGTTAGAATAGAAAGTCTTGGATATTCTTGAGCTTATAGGCACAGGAAAGGATTTTCTAAATATGAATCCAATAACATAGACATTAAGACTGACAGTTAACAAATGGAACCTTGTAAAACTAGAAAGCTTCTGTCTAGCAATGGGTATCATCATTGAAACAAAGAGGCAGCCTGGGAATGGGAAAAATCTTTAGCTATTTAGCTAAGTGATACCTATTGTCTAGAATATACAGATAACAACAAAAGCCAAAAACACCAAGAAAAAAAAACAATTAAAAATGTGTTTATCTATTACTATATAGAACATCACAAAAGAAAAAATAAAAATAGCTCAGAAAGACTTAAGAAATAATCAATATCCCTAGCTTTCAGCAAAACAAATTAAAAGTATGTTGAGATTTCATCTTCCCCCAGTCAGAATTGCTAAGATAAATAACAAGACAAAAAAAATGCCAACAAATGTTCACGTGAATATAGGAAAAGGTGAAGATTTATTCAATGCTAGTAGGAGTGTAGATGTGTACACACTATGGAAGTCAGTGTAGATATTTTTTCAAAAATATGGTCCTGCTATAAGCCATAAAGGACTCTGCATTCTACCACTAAGATATCTGCTCATCCGTGTTCAATGTAGCTCTAGCATAATAACTAAGAAGTAGAAATAGCCTAGATATTCATCAATTAATGAATAGATAAAGAAAATAGATAACAGATAGAGAAAATATAGTATGTTTACAGCATGGAATATTCTTCAGCTCTTAAAATTAAAATTGATTATATATAGAACAAGGGATTTTTACAAGTTCAGTAACTTCTCATGTCTCACAAAGTTGCTTTCACTAAAAGTCACTGTGGTCAGGAACTGTGGAACTTAACTGTAGTCCTTGATACTTTAAAAGTGGTGAGGTGGGTGGATTGCTTATATTTGAGGCCAGCCTGGGTGATATAGAAGATCAATTTCTCAAAAATACTACTTTATAGGCCTATCAAAAATAATCATATTGTGCCTCATGAAATGGTACTTTTAAAATAACAGTTAATTTACAAAATCCCCATCTTCACGCTACTATGCCATAGACACCATGGTTTACAATGCAAAATCCATCAAACAAACTTTTTATTTTATTTTATTTATTTTTTTTAATGGTTACAATAGACATTTATTTAAAGTGTGGCATCTGCGGAGCAAATAATTCTTAAAACTGTGATTTGGGTTGAAACAACTTCATAAACATATGCTGAGACCAGGCACATCCACAGATCTCAACTACAAGATCACTTCTTTGCCCATTCTTCTTTCTCTTTTCTTTCCTGAATAACTTCTTTCAGATAA
>PVIH01020671.1:0-31710 GCA_004025045.1 Sigmodon hispidus
CTTCCTTTCTTCTTCCTCCTTCCCCTTCTTTCCTTCTTCCTCTCTTCCATTTTTTCCCTCCTTCTTCTCCTTTTCTTCTTTTTTAAAAACCCAATGACTACGTTTAGAAACTCATATCAAATCCCTGTACTTGTGCATCTTCTCTGCCTGATTCTCTTTGGTCTCTAACAAGAATGTCCCTCACTTAACAACTGGTTCACTCTGCTGTGGGTCAAGAAAAACCCTCAATGTTTTCAGGACTGATTTGGACCACTCTTTTCCCAGAGCACTGGCAGCTACTTCCATGGCCATGCTCTTCTCATAGAAAGAATCAAGTTTTAGTTCACCACCCACTTCAGTGAGTTTCTGAAGGCCAGTGTTTGGGAAGAAGATATTTAGATTTGTCTTGACACAGCTGACTGCCCAGTTGGCAGCACAGAAAAAGCTATATGCATTGGTTTTAAGACTCACCCCAGGAAATCTGGACAGTTATGCATTATCATTAGGTACAAACTTTGAATCAGTGGGAAAAGAGTTGGTTCCTGTGCTTCTCATGTGGTATCAACTTCTGATCTCTTGAGTTTGTCCTTTTTGGATACACACTTGCTCATGAATGTTGCTGTGTAGTCTGGATCTGTCCTGTTTTCTTAGGATACAGATGGTGTACTGCCTTTGGCGAGGTTTGTCATAATCTTGTTCAAATAGTTTATCACTCAGAGGTTCTCCCTGGCTCTTGGGTTCCTGATTGTTATACCCACTGGCTGGTGAGCCTTTTTCAGGACCAGCTAGATTGGGCTTTAGTGTATATGGCCAGAATTCAATAATTCAATAATCCTACTTACAACAGATACATTGTTAATGTGGTGTTTGACTAAAATTTATATTTACCCTGTGATATAGATTCTAAGTAAAAGAGGTTTAAATAAATGGTTCTCAACCTGTGGGTCATGACCCCTTTGCGGGTTGACTGTTTTGACATGGCTGTCCACAAAGTGGTTTCACCAACCCAAAGAGAGACAGTTGCTTGCTTATTTATTCATTTATTTATATTTATGTTATATGTGTCATGGGCTCATTCTCAGGGTGCAGCCTTTACAACTTGACCCTTGCCTTGCTCCGGGGATGTCTTATTTTAATCTCTGCAAAGGAGCATGGGTACTTCTTACCTGTTTCCGTACCTAGGCAGACATTCTAGAACAGAGATTCTTAAACTGTGGGTCCTGATCTGGCACATGGTTGTATAATTGAGTATTGAGAATGCAAAACACAAAAGCTGTTGAGAGCCCTGTTGTACAATAACCAGAGACCGGTTCAAAACCAAAGGTGTATTGTATCTAAGAGGTCTATCCTGGTACTTGGTCTGTGTTACACTGTGGGACTTCATTACAGCCTTTGTTCAGAACATACAACATGAGTTGTATGCCATTACACCATGTGACACCGATGAACACTGCCTGAAAGACCCTCAGCTCAGATTCCAGACTACTGTATATTTTGTACTGCAGTGTTTTTACACATCAAGTTTTTGGCACTTGGAGAAATACAGTGGCTTGACTACAGAAAATGAACCTTGCTGTTTTCCTACCACCATTTCTTAGCATGTAACTACACCATTCCTATATCTTTAGATTGTATTTTGTTAGACTATTTGATTTAAAAACTTGCTGTTTGAGTTATTGGCTTGAGTTTCATTTAAAAAGTCATTAGTCCTCATCTCCCTCAAGATGGTGGACTTGACCACTCACATCCCTTACTTTCTGAATTGGCTCTTTTAGGCCTTTCTGTTCCTAGAGTTCCTCTCTGTGAAGGAGATATATAATATATATTATGTTATATGTAATGAATATATAATGTGATGAAAATATCATCCCACAGGAAATTGGGTGTTCCTGGTGATACCAACATGGTAGACTTTGCTGATAATATTTTATTTGTGCTTTCACAAATAAGGCTTGCCTGGAAATCAGAGGGCAGAGGTAACTACTAGTTAACCAGACAGGCCAGGCAGTGGTGGCACACACACCTTTAATCCCAGCTCTTGGGAGGAGGAAACAGGAAGTGACATGGTTGGGCAGAGAGAGGAAGTGATAGGTGGGGTGACAGTCACTGTGCTCTTTTTGCTGCGAAGTTGCCTGAGGTAAGAGGTGGCTGTGGCTTTCTCCTTTGTCTCTTTGATTTCCAGGCAAGCTTTATTTGTTAGACCATAAACAAAATATCACGACACTTTGCTGTAGATGTATATAAAAATCTTCATTCTGGTGACATCCCTCATGCATTGTAGAAAAAGAAGCACAGTTGTCATGTAACTGAAATGACGTCAGGCAGAAGCAGAGCCAATTGTGAAGATCTTTGGAGATCCAGAAATTGGAAGGCATATGCAGTCAGAAAAGAATAGTTGAAAGCTGTTTGCCCACCTGGCAGACAATTGTGGGTTTAGGCAGAAGTATTTAAATATAGTTGTAGTCTCCTGATGTTCAAAACTCCATTATGAGTAGAAACAGTAGAATATATTTACCTTTTTAGACTTTTGGTTCTAGCAATACATTGAAATGCTTTAAGTTGACTTGGAAAAAAAATGGCTTCTCACATCTTCATGTAGAACTGAATGCAGGCACAGATGACCTTGCGTGTTTAAGAAAGCATGGATAACAATTCTGGGAGTTCTCCACTCCAGTCTCTTTAGCGGCAAGCATGCCTGCTTGTTTCTGTTCTTTTCAGCCACTCCAAAGGCCAAGATAATATTATCGATTTCTCCCGCTACCAGCCAGAGTACCTTAATGCAACTCAAAGAGTGTGTCCACATATTTCCTGCTGTTTGAACACTACTGTTATAACAAAGATGTCTGGAATCACTGTCAGATGCTGAAAGAGGCAGTAGAAGTTATCCAGCAGACTCTTACACATATAAAGACCCACTTACAGAATCTGAGTGCTTAAATGGTAACCTTGATTTCGATGGGGCTCAGAAAAAGCCAGGGTAATGTGAATTGGTACTTATGAATGTGTATTCTTTCTAGGGGTTTGTCTTGAGGACTTCATTGTAAACACCCATCTTTTCATATTTGAGACTTTTTGTTATTTCCCTAAGTATTAATACCATAGCAGAAAAACTGAATAGGACCCCAGAAAATGCTGAAAGATGGATTGTGGGTTTGATAAGAAATGCAGTGTTGGATACCAAGATTGATTCTAAACTAGGCCATGTGGTAAAGAGTGACAACCAGCTCTACCTTATCAGCCAGTGACTTTTTTGTAGAAGCCAAATGTTGGCCATGAGCATTGGAAACAAACCTAACAAGAACAGTTAAGTCAGAGGCTTCTAACTGGGCTTCTATTAAAGAATTATTTTAAAAAGAATAAAAAAGAATAAAAGGAATACATAATAACCATTATGTAAAGGGTGGCAAACATTTTTAGGAGCAACACGTTTGGTACAAATTTTGGAAAAATTTGAATAAAATTGGTTGTGCTTCATTTTTAAAACTTATTAAATAAATTTTGGTTTGATGGGGAGAGGTTATAAAATCCTATCTATACTGAGGAATTGTTGGTAATTGATGGCTTCTGGGAAAGGGAGAGCTACTTTTCTTCAGGGCATGGCCTCTGCAAGGTTGCTCATTCTCCACTGGACAACTCTATATCCGTGTGCACATGGGTTTGTGTATGTTATGCCCACAGAGGTCATAAGAAGAGATCAGATCCTCCAGAGCTGGAGTTACAGGTGCTTGTGCGCCTCTTGTCATGGGTGCCAGGACTCAGTTTTTCTCCAAAAGCAGTTAGAACTCTGAACTGCTGAGCCATCTATCTCTTCAACCCATCGTAACAGCTCCTATCCTGTCCTGCCAGCCAGCTCCCAAATAATGACACAGAGACTTCTTATTAATTATGAAAGCTCGAGCTAGCTTAGGCTTGTCTCACTAGCTCTTTTTTTAATATTTATTTTTTTATTTTATGTGAATTGGTATTTTGCCTGCATGTATAACTGTGTAAGGGTGTCAGATCCTGGAATCACAGACAGCTGTTAGCTGCCAGGTTGGTGGGACTTGAACTTAGGTCCTCTGGAAGAACAGCCAGTGCTCTCAACTTCTGAGCCATCCTTCCAGCCCATCTCACTAGCTCTTGTAACTTAAATTAACCCATATTTTTGTTGATCCATGTTCTACTACATGGCTTTTAGCTTTCTCCCATCCTGTAAATCCCACTCATTCTGTGTCTCAATGGCATCCTTCTCACACCTAGATTCATCTTCTACTTCCTCTCTCTGCCCAGAAGTCCCTTTTATACCTTCTGTCCAGCTATTGGCCATTCAGATCTTTATTAAACCAATCACAGCAATACATCTTCACACATTTGTGTAGCGACTCCCATAACAACCCATAAAAAATATTTAAAAAATGAATTTTGTCTTGGAAATGAGGCAGAATTTCTAACAATTTTAAATGCCTCTCAACATATTTGTGTCATTTTTGTCCTATGTATTTATGAGAAGAAATTCTTAACATGTTCATTTTTAGCATTGACAATTAACTATAAGATCAAAATGCCAACTAACTCTTATAACACTGAGGATTCTCTGTGTCCTGCAGTATCAAGTACTCAGCCACAATTTAATTACCACAAAGCCATACAGTATATACACCTCATTAGTATGTAAATTTTATTTTGTATTTAATAAATGGTGACATATATGCTAAGGAATTATTTTTGGATGAATTTTTTTCCTGATGTTTTATAAGTAAATGTTTGACTTGTTTACACATTTTATAGCCTCTGTTCCTGGGTTCGCACAACAATTTCCTGGGCAAAAAGGGAGGAGAAGTAGAAAACATCAGAAGTCTGGCCCAGAGCCTCCTCACAGCAACCAGCTCAGATGTGCTTAGGCTGCCTGGTACTGAGTCTGACCTACTGTCTGCTGGGGGCCATGTCTGCCGGTCACATCTCTCGTGGTTTGAACATAGGTTTTGCCTGTTTGCTTGGCTAGAGTTGGCTCCTGAGGCCAGAAAAATTTCCTGCAGCTCTCTCCTCCTTGCTGATTCCCCCTAATCCTGAGGGGCTTTTGTTTTGGTTTGTTTTTTAAAATCAAATCAGGACCTAGTATTAAAGGGAGAGTAATCCACATGCCAACATCAGCTTAAATTGTAAAACTTTGCTGAAGTATTTGAAGTTCACTAGAAGGGAAAGTGAGCTATAGGAAAAGAAGCAAACCCTGTGGTAGTTTGGTGGAATTCACATTTCCTTAACTTACAGTGATTGATTTCCTTATGAGTAATGGGAGAACAAAGGGAAGGTAGGCAGAGAAGAAAACAGAGAGGAAGGATTTAGAATATGGTATCTGCATAACTTCATGTTGAAACATGAAGTACAGTTACAACTTCAAAAAGTGGCACATCATCAGGACAACATTGCTCATTCCTACTTTGAGCATTTAACAGCAAAATGTGATAGAGTTTAAGATCATGGGGTCACAGTTGGAGGTGAAGGTGAGCCTGTGCTTATCTTTGCTGTTTCCCTATGTATCTCTGAGAGCACAGAGTCCACCTTCTTTGCTGTAGTATTTCAAATCCCATATGGGAAACATGGCTCAGGGCCCAGGCTTGATCCCCAGCACCAGAAGCTGGGGCTGGTGCTATTCATCTGTGTGTGGTCCTATCACTCCACAGGAGGAGACAGGGAGAACAGGAGCTAAAGGTTCCTCCTTCACTGCTGAGCAAACCTGAGGCTAGCCTGGGCTATATGAAACCTTATCTAAATAAATAATAACTGAAGTGCATGCAGAAACACCAACTTCCAGGAGAGAAGGTTCTTAACCAGCAGTGTTTAGTACTAGAAAGTGCTAGCTGATTCCAGTGGACAGAGGATTTATTACCAGGAACCATAGACAGACTCAAGTAAATAAAAAGATGATGATCCTTCCACAAAAGATAAATGAAATTAAAAATGACACTAAAATACAGCAGATTGGCAAAAAACCAAATGTTGGTCCACATACTCTGTTGGTAAAGCTGTGAGAGGGATAGGAACTGTCAGACATTTCTGGGAGAGACGTAAGATGGTCAGCCACTGGAAAGGCCATTTAGTTAGATTTATCAAAATTATGAATGACTTTGGCCTCTGATCTCATAATGCTGTTTTTTGGAGTTTCTAATAAAAACATACATTAAAAATGGCATATATGTTGCTGTTTATAGTATAAAATTGAGAATAAATCAAATAAATATCAACGAACACTGGCTAAAAATAAACCACAGTGCAACCCAATAGTAGAGACTGGTACCACTGTAAAACTCTGGGTGCTCAGGTAGATATTTTATTAAGTGTAAAAAACAAAGAGGCAAACTGACATACACTATGTCTATCTGAATCTATACTTATGTTTTTTGGTTTAATAATTAAGAGTGATAAAAATATTGATTTGTGATCCAGCCATCCCAGATCCAGGTGTTTTCCAAAATCTAAAATCAGTTGTAATTTTTTTTTCTGAGATTTACTGTATGTCATTGTAAAGGTTGCTAATAACAATATTGTACATTGTACATTTCAGAATTGTTATTATTGGATAATAAAGGAACTGTTTTGGCCTATGGCAAGGCATCTTAGAACCAGACAGGAAATCCAAGCATAGATAAAGGGGAAGGAGTGGGGATAAGACAAAGACACTGTGAGCTGCCACTGAAAGAGGAAGATATAAAGGAATTCAGGTAAGCCATGAGCCACGTGGCAAGACATAGGTTAATAGAAATGGGTTAAGATGTAAGAGTCGGCTAGCAAGTAATATGCCTGACCTGTAGGCCAAACAGCATGTAATTGATATAAGCTTCTGTATGTTTCTTTGGTACTTTGGGACTGAGGCCTAGGCAGAGCTAAGCTTCAGGCAGGTCCAGACCTTGGGGTTAGTCTGGGCCAGAAACTAAATACTACAGTAGAGCCTTAAGGAAAGAGTTATAATTTCTCAGAGAACCCAAGAACCAGCCTGCGAGGCTATTCTCTAAGAAATAGTAGACTAGAGTCCTCTGTGAGCTCTTTTCAATAAATCAATTGCAGCCTTCTAAGAAGGACAGGAGTGGCAGGCACAGCGACATCTAATTTCCAGAGGCAAAGTTGCTATGGTTTAAGTGGTGTCATTTATATCCAATGTCATTGGGCATAACATCCATGCCTGATACTGGTGTCTTTATGGTTGTTGGGAAGGCAAACATCATGGATATCCCCCAGATTGGCTGCCTGTGGCAGCAGAACTATCATTTTTTAAATGGGCTTTTTTTTTTTTTTTTTTTTTAAGTTTGGGAAACATCAAATTAGGAAATGAAAAAAAAAAAAAAGGACTCTTCCAGTTTGTTTCCAGAAAGGATAAAGTAGGCACCATGGTCAAAACATTCAGAGTTATTAATTTAAAGATGTTCTTTTGTCCTGAGAATTAGATTAGAATAGATTTACTGCTGTGGATGCTAAAATGGCAGAGCCCTGCATGGGGGGCTTTCCAAAGAATGGGGCCCCATTAAAACCTTTTCCACAACAGTGGGTACTCAGCCAAGAGTTTATTCAGTGACCCACAAGGGACCTTGGCAAAGGCTGCTATTTACCTTTCTTAGGAGAACATACAGGAAAATTTAGACATGCCATGGCAACATAAGAGACCCCGAGTGGCCTGCCCCAATTCTCTGAGACATTTGATACAGTTGATATAGGTCAGTTTCCTTGGTACCAGATGAGTGGAGATAGGTAGATAGCCAGTCTGGAGGTTAAAATTGAAAATCTCCAGCACAACCTCTGTTAGTGTGAGTTGTGTTGAATTCTTGAGTGAGAAGTGTTATTGGCAACACATATAAAGTTGATAATTTTGACTTTTATTCTCTCTTTTCTCCTATATAATGTCAAAAGATAGGAAAAGAGCAGAGTTCAGAATCTGTGACCCAACTCATGGACTGATTCTCATAGCCTTGAAATGTCTTCTCTGAATTTGGTTCATTTCTTCAACCATGCATCCACCTGTAGTAAGCAGTTGCTGACCCTGTCTAGGCCCAAGGTCTGAACCCACAGTCTCTTAGTCCCAAAGAATCACATAGAAACTTATATCATTACAAGCTGTTTGGCCAATAACTCAGGCAAATAACTTGCTAATTTTTAACCTTAAACTAACCCATGACTCTTATATTGTTCAGCCATATGGCTGGGTCCCATCTCTCAGAGCAGCGTTTTCCACTTCCTTCCTCTGCATCTCCTGTGTCCTGGTGTCTGTCTCTCCTCTTCCTCTTCCCAGAGTTTTTAGTCCAGTACCCTCGCCCACACTTTCTGTCTGCCTTTTGGCCAATCAGTGTTTAATTAAATCAAAATTTACAGTCACAAAAATTTGCAGTCCGATCCCTCCTCAGGCATCTAGGAGAGCTGTCCCCATGGGCTTCACCCTTTCCTGCAGCTCTCTCCCTGACACATTTGTTAAAAATCAAACTCAAATAAAACTACAAGTTTAATATGAAAAAAAAAACCAGAAACAAAACAAAAAACCCACAAATATTTACAGTGTACAAAAGCATAGTCCCACAGCAGCCACCCATTCAAGCAAATAGAAAACTTTTTATTCTTTTGATAAACATGGTTTTCAAGCATTGACAAATTTATTTTTTCTCAGTTTCTGTGCTAGAGACTAAGTGTGAATGGGGATGGGGCTACAGTTAGGTGCTTACTTTGGGGAATCCTGTAGTCTCATGAGAAGACACAGGTATGAAAGTAAGCTATCAAAGTGTGATCAATATTAACTATAGACACATGCAAAGGTTATGGACTGGGAAGGGTCTGCGCTTTCACCCTGTGGGAGAGGTAATTGTTCTGAAGTATATGTCCCAGGGGAAGTTCCTATAGGGACCCTCTAGTGAGTCAGAATGAGATGCCCTATCTGAGCAGGCAAAATAAAGATGACCTGTCTGACTCATCATAGTCTCGGGCCAGATGCAAAGATGTCAAGTTCTATTCAGGCTGCCCCTTCCCTTTTATCCAGGACAACTGGTGCATCTCTCAGATTTCCTAGACATTTGCGACAGCTCTGTTCCTCAAACACAATTTTCAAGAAACTGTCATGCCAGGACATTCCAGGGCTAAGCCAAACACACACCCAGAGAAGCAGATGGAAGGGTCAAGGGAGTAATTATAATCCCAATCCTTCCCTTACTTGGAAAAGCAATTTAATTAAAACAAGGAATAAAAACTTTTGTTTTAATGTCTGGTCATACTAATAAGCATTAAATTTATCTTTATAGTTAATTTAGGAACTGCCAGTGGGCTATACACAATTTGATTTCATTGTCTTCTCCCCAGAGGAAAAGACAATGCTGCTTACTAGTATCCTTTATAATAACTGTAAGCGCAAATTCACATCTCAGTATTTCTGCTTCTCCTTGGCTCTTGAAAAACTTGAAATAATAGATTTAATATGACAAATAAAATCTGTGTTTAAAAAGAAACCAGCAAACTGTCATGTGAAAGGATACAACTTATGGAGATTTATTGATGGGCTTGTTGGAAATTTGTGCTCGGAACTAAAGGGCTTCATTCTCACGGTTGCTTTCACGAGTAACTGGTGGGCTTCAAAATTCTGATGTTCTGTGGGATGTCAGTGTTTGGATATGGGGAAAATAGTTCATATTTCTTTTTTTAAGTGAAATTTTACAAAAAGATTTATTTTATGTTTGTGAGAGTTTTGCTTGCATGTATGCATTTGCACCGCATGCATGCCTGGTGCCCAAGGATGCGAGAAGGCATCGGATTCCCAGGATCTGAAGTTATAGATGATTGTGAACTGCCACACAGGTGCTGGGAACTGAACCCAGGCCCTCTGCAAGAGCAGAACATGCTTTATACTGCTGAGCCATCCCTGCAGCCCAGCTTCTTTTCCATTTGCTTGTTGTTTGGTTTGGTTTGGTTCTTCTGTCAGCTGTAGGCGTCAGATGCTGTGTGGTGACACCCTCATTAGTCCAGCTTTGATTTCTCAGCAGTGTCTCCACAGTAGCCTGGGCAGGAAACAAGAGGAGCCTTTTCAGTATTTGGACTCATCCCTTACAATGACCAACTGGGTCTCACTCACCCTTGGCACCATTCGGTTTCTGATATGGGCTCAGCTTCAGAGTCTTCTCACTACCCAAGGCAGGTCACCGCCATCATTTTTAATTTTGTTACTGTCTTATCTTTGTTTTAAAGAACTTGAAGAGATTCAAATTAGTTTTCTGGCCTGATTAGTTGGAATGGGCTGGAAAGACGGTAGCAATGGTGAATGATGAAGGCATGTGGACATGGGGAACTCGGAGGAGAAAGGAACAAAGAACTCAAGGTCATTACTGTGGGGGCAGTCAGTGGACAGCAGACAGCTTTGTGATGAGCGAGTTCTGTGCTCTGTTGAGATTCAGCTTTCTGTTACACTATCCATACTGTGTCGGGGCTCCTTGCTTTTTATGTATGCTCTGTCTCAGTGTAGTGCATGTTTAAGACATCTATTTGGGGAAAGCAAGACATCAAAGAGATTCACATCTTGGGAAATGACCTTGTTAGACTTGTTTAATAGGATATAATTTCATGTGGTATTCAGAAATCCCACTGATGGTCCAGTTAGGACCAGGTTCCCTGTTTTTTCCTTAGGGGTGGTTTTCTTCAGTGAAGATTCTTTCCATTGTAGAAGGCAGATATTGATCATTTATAGCTTTGCTAAATCTATCTGATGGAAAGTCAGAACTGGCTAAATTAGTTAGCTAGACTCTGTTTCCCTGGAGCTGCTGGAAGCTTCCTTTAATGCTTCTGGGTGGTTGGTGGTCTTCAGTGCTGTGATTCTCTACTGCCTTTATCACTTACTTAGCATATCACAGCTATGCCTTGCTGTGTAGGTAGGCTTATCATGAATGAGCAAATTTGGGAAAAGTTAGTTGGGAATGTGACGGTAAATTTCAACTTCTAAAATTAAAACTTTTAAAATGTAATTTCTGATTTGGCTTAAATCTAAGTCTTAAATATTAAGTCTACAGAAAGCAATCATTATTAGGATTATGTGCCAAGCATAAGTGTGTGCTGTGGAATATTTGTGTAACTAGGCAAAGATGTGTTACATTTGCTTATGCTGCATTTGTTTAACTATGGAAAGATGTGTTGCTGTTTCACCTTGCCTGCCTAGGACACCAGATTGGTCTAATAAAAAGCTGAATGGCCATTAGCTAGGCAGTGGAGGGATGGGCGGGGCTGGTGGACAGAGAGAAGAAAACAAGGGGGAGAAAGAGAGAAATTCCTGGGACCAGCCAGCCAGGTAGCCACCAAGCAGACAGACATCAAGGAGGACGTACAGAATGAAATAAAGGTACAAAGCCCTGAGGGAAATTGTACATGAGGAGAAACAGGTTATATTACGTTATAAGAGCTAGCGAGACAAGCCTAAGATAAGGCTGAGCATTCATAACTCATGCTAAGTCTCCATGTCATGATTTGGGAGCTGGTTGGTAGCCCAAAAGAAAGCCTGCTATATAAGTAAGTTCTCATATGACTTGAAATCTAGAGAAAGGGAACAGACATTAAATAATTATGAAACTTATAAAAATCAAGATAATTCTACATGGTGGTAATTGCCCTCCCTGCAAAAGCAACAGAGTTCTCTGATGGAAGGAAGCTATTTTAAGTTGGCTGGTCAGGAAAAACCCCTCTCAGGAGACAGAGATGGGGTTTGATTTATTTAACTATATATTTTTAAGCTATGGCTTATTGAAGCCTTCAATGCTCTGCCTGGCCTGAGGATATTATAAGTATAAACTCAATCAGTCCTCACAGTGACCACATGATGGTGAGTCCTAACCCTGAGGCTCATGGGATTCTATGAGCAAATACTACAGCTTTCTTAAAAATATTAGAAGGGAGGAAACTGAAAGATGGAGCCATTTGGAGACTTGCCAAGACCACATCAGTGGCAAATGGCAGAGCTAAATTTGAACTCAGGGAGCATAGGGCATGAGCATAAACTGTACCTTTGTTCCCTAGAGGAATGTGGCTTTAAGCTGAACTGGAGGACTCAGGAACCAAGCATGAGGAGTAGCCAGAAGATGTGTTGGGTAGAAGGAAGAAGAACATGTGCAATGTTCTAGGGAGTCTGAGGAACAGACCCCAACCATTGTAGCTGAAGTGAGCAAGGACAGCAGCTATTGATAGTCAGGGCCAACAGTCAGATCATGTAAAACTTCGTTAACTCATTCTAAGAGAAGCCTTTGAGGGAGACCAGAACACTCCTATCCTGGGCTCCACACTGTTGCCACATTTATAGATATGCATGCACACATGGAACAGATTCTCCAGTTCCCAGACATTGTTTTACAGAGTGCAAAAAGAGACAAAAATATGAGGGCTCCTATAAGGAAATTAAATGCTTCACAGTGCTTCCCACAGAACTATACTCAACACACTTAGGCCTTAATGTACAGGAGCATGATGTAGAATCTGAAGGTTTAAAATGATGTTAATTGAGACGTTTATCCACGATTGATGTCTCAGGAGGAAGAAGCTTCTCCAAATGGAAACTGATAAGAATAAAACCACCTAAAATGCTCCAAAAGCTGAGAAGTGGAATTCCAGACAGGAACCTTGTTTGACATTATTTTCATTAGAATGTGAAGATTATGACAAATCTTGATGATAACAATGCAACTACCGACTTCACGAAAATGAAGGCAAGAAAATCTTTTATTTCACAGATGGTGATTTATGCATTAACTATTACCTTATTCTATTATTCGCCACAAAGAATGTTCTGCAGCCCCAACAGAACATTTAGATATGTGTCATGATTCAATTAAGTTGGTTCTGTGAGTCACAGAGCTTGCTACCCAGCATGAGAATCTGTGTTTGATCACCGGGATCTACATGGTGAAAATATGATCCCCTAAAGTAGTTCTTCGACCTCCACACACCCACTGTGGCGTGTGCCGCCCCCCCCATTCCCCCCCCCCCCGTCCCCCACATAAATCGACCTAATAAAACCTCTGAGAATAGTTGAATTAAGCCAACCGTGTTCTTTTTCCAACTTTCAGTTGGGTGAAATCCATAAATACATCTTTTAACTTTTGTTTATATATAGATAAGTATGTATATATACTTGTCAAAGGGGGATGGAATAGATTTTATGTAAAAGGCTATCAGCTTTATCTATCAATTTCTAATAATAGGTTTCATATCTGTGTCACCGTTCAGGCTTCACAGATAGAAGGAATGACCTAGTAGGAAAAGAAAGCGCTCTGATATATGTTTTTAAAGGATGAAAAAAAAAAAAAAAGCAGCCAAGATGTTTTATTCCTAAAAACTCCTTTATCAGATTCCTGTTTGTAAAAGGTGAGAAAAAATCAACATGGCTATATTTATTCCTGAAGGACAAAGTTGTCTTAGAAAGAGCCTTTTCACTTATCAAATTCTTTCAAAATTTAAGTAGACATTTTATTGTGGAGAGGACACAGGGACTTTGAACCAGTCCTTGGGCCACAACTTGATGGAGAGAGGAGGCTTGAACACTGAAAATCCCACCCCAGGCGTCTCAAGGCTCTTGTCACCAGGCTTCCCAGTAGCTGTACAGGCTTTTAAAACTTTGCTGTGTTAATTGGTCTTGGTGGAGACTCTTAGCCCAGGAAAGCTCCAGGTGATTTCACTGGGCGGTCAGGGTTGAAGAACAGTTCCTCTGTCTTCACCCCGCCCCCAACACCTTCCCCTTATTTGGAAGTGTTGCTGTTCCTCCCGCCCCCTCTCCCCATGCCCTGCCTTGATGCTTTATTGGTGTGGCATCATTTCTCTATTCCCTGGTATTTTTCTTCCTTTAAGTGGATGCAAACAACATTATTATCACATTTCTGGGCTATGATTAAAGTTTCTTGGAAAAAATAATAAAAATCACATGAATACATGTGAGTTAAAAATAAAATTGATTTAATCAGTAGGCAACCTCAATGACATTTGGACCTATAACCTTTTGTACCAGCCTCAGGAAGATGACATATGAAATGGTTAAAATATTATTGGAAAGAATAAATATACCAAGCATAATATATATATTACATGTGACAGGATGTTCACAGAATCCTGAGACTAAAATACAGCATTTCCCCAAGTACATTTAATATTAAATTCAGGACAAAGTTTATCTCCCAGTTTTATGGCCAACTGAGTGACGAGATTGTAAGAAAGTGTGGAGTTCCTGACCCAGGTACAAAAGGGTCCACCTAGGGTTTCCTGGGGAAGTGTCACAAAGCAGCAGAGTAAAATTGGCTTCTAAATATGGCTGCAGTCCAGGTGGTCATTGTCCAGATTCCAGCTTGGGCAGCACCATTTTATAATTCAAGACACTAACTTCCATTTGTTCACACTAACAATTATTCTCTTCAAAAGAGAGAGTTAAGAAAGCTTCAAGGAAAGAGGAGAGATCTTCAAGGTGAGACATTCTCCCCGATGCTGCATTTCTGTTCCCAGGGCTGTCTCAAAGATACATGTGTGTGTGTGTGTGTGTTCATGTCTGTTAAACACTTCTTTATTTCCTAAAGTCTTTTCCGCTCCACCACCACTACCATAGTCCAAGCTACCACCGTCTCCTACGAGAGTTGCTGTACGAGCCTCTGATTGCTTTCCTACCTGCGGGGTTTGGCCTGTTGTGTTCTCTGCCCTTCTTCATCCCTGACTTTTTTAAGGGTAGATGTTATGTAACTGTTCTACTCAGTAATCTCAGCTATTCATTATTACTCTTAAGAGTTTAAGCTCCAAAAGCAGGCACCATAATCAGTCCCCTGCTTTACTTCACTGCCACAGTCTGTGAGTTCATGAATGTATCAACCATCTTGTGTCTGGACAATGCTGTTTCCTTTGAGTGGTCTCTGGCTCTTACCATCTCTCTGTCCTGTCTTTCACATAGATTCCTGAGCCTTGAGGGGAGGGGTGTGATGTAGACACTCCTTTAGGATTGGCTACTCCAAAGTCTCTTGCCCTTTGCATGTTGTCTATTTGTGTTTTAAAGCATTGACTTGCTTAACAACGGAGCTTGGAAAAGGTCTAGAGCTGAGGTACAGAGCATGGGAAAGAAAATGAAACTTAGATGGTCTGAGTAGGATGGTTTGTCATTACTTGTATTTCATCACCAAGCTGGTTATTTTAATCTCCTGAGCCATCATATCCCCATCTGTAAGAGAGACTGATAATACTGGATCCTTCCAGTGAAGAGAGGAGAGTTCTGAAACCTGTGAAGTGGTATTACCCAAGGTGATGGCTTTTCTGGATCTTTCCACAGACTTGACTGAAAAAACAGAGTGGGACAGCAAGTGGTGACGTGATTACAATTTAGACAGCATTTTTGAGTCTATCTCAATGAAAACATGACACAATAGAATTTGTTAGATATAGCGAAATATGCATTTACAGGCAAATATTTAGCACTAAAATTGAAAACATCTGTTTTCAGAATATGTTATTGAGAAAATAAAGTGAAAGCATGAAACACAGACTGGGCAAAAATATTTACAAAGCATTGATCTGACAAATTACTTATACCTAGGGTGTATATCAAGCCTCTAGACATATAGAGTAAGAAGACAGATAAGCCAATTAAAGTAGGAAAACGATTTAAATAGACTCTCCAGTGAAGTGAGTATAAGCATGACTAAGGAGCAATGCAGAGATGCTCAATCTAGTTCATAGAAACACAGAATGAAACGTTTCTGATCAATGGCTGAAAATGAGAAGACTGATCACAGAAAATGTTGGTAAGTCTGTGAACTCCCACTGATTTGGGGAATGTAAAATAGTATAATCACATTAGAAAAGTTTTCTTTTTTTTAAAAATGCTAAACACACACTATTTCTCCTAGTCATTTAATTCCTAGACACTTATCCAAGAGCAGACAGCTTGTTCACATAAAAACTTGAACATAAATGTCTATAGCAACTTTATTTTAATATCTAAAACCAATGCAAGTGATTATTAATTAGGGAAAACAGAGGTGTGCTGTGATCTATATTATAATATGGCATATTACTGATCAATTAAGAATAATTATCAATATCTTATACACTTATCCAGGAGAAGACAGCTTGTTCACATAAAAGCTTTAACATAAATGTCTATAGCAACTTTATTTTAATATCTAAAACCAACCCAAGTGGTTATTAATAAAGGCAAAGATGAGTGTGCTGTGATCTATATCATAATATGGCAAATTACTGATCAATTAAGAATAATTATCAGTATGCACACTATGAATAAATTATAAGATAATTGAGCTATTTGAATGAAATAAAACACAAAAGGGAATGATTTGCTTGATTCTATCTAAATAGGTTCTAGGAAATGTAAAGCATGCGATTGGTAGATGCCCATGTACATGACAGAGCAGGGGCAGTTGAGGAGATGCGTAAGGAACCTTTTGGAAAGTGATGGTTATATTCTTGATTGTGGTGATAGTTTTTTTTATATATGATTATGTACTGTAGACATGTATGTTATATTGAAGGTCAACTATATCTCAATGAAGCTATAAATTATAACTTTACAAAAAGAAAGATCTTAGACTCTATGTTCTGAACAGGTTCCAAATCTCCCATTAGCTGGTATTTCATCTTAGTCTAGTTGATAATGCTATAGCAGCATTCCTGAGAATTGGTTCTTTATAAAGAAAGATGGCTTATTTAACTCACATTTCAGGGGCTCTAAAAGCATGGTTCTGATGTCAACCTATGGTAAGTAAGGTTCTTAGGGCTGATAGCACAGTATGGTGAAAGCATATGCTCAAAAGGATATGGGAGCCAGCGAAAGGAAGCAAGAATTGAAAGGGACCATGTCTGCTTTTCTATAAGAACCTGCTTTCAGAGAATTAATGCACTCATGCAAAAATCCCTCCTTGTTCCAATCTCCTCTCTCTAGCCATTGCCCCTTAAGCATCCCACTGGCATTACTGCATTGTGGACGATGTTCTAGCACAGGAAATGTTGAAGGAGAAAGTAACAGAGACCTGAAGCAAGTGATTTACTCTGAGATTCAGTCTTCTTGTATACAAAAACATGGGACTGATAATGTTGGTAGAATTACATGAAGTGAATCTTCTGTTAGCTAATAAGGGCCCTTCAGGAAGAAAGCTAAGAGAATTTTGGAATTAAGGACCATTTCACAGGCATTGATTGTGGTGATACATATTTAATAAAAATAGTCTGGAATATTAGAGGACAGAGTCATCCACAACCAAATCATGAAGGCCAGGGAGTGGTAACCCAGGCCTTTAATCCCAGCACCTGGGAGTCAGAGATCCTATGGATCTCTGTAAATTTAAGGCTGAACAGAGAGCCAAGAAGTGGTAGGTTACACCTTTAATCCTAGCTCTAGGAAAGTTGGACCAAGAAGTAAAACAGAAAAAGAAATATTAGGCAGAAGAAGGTAGAAGGTCAGTCCCTTGCCAGTGACACCAGACAGTCTGAGGACTTATGGAGATAGGACCTACCCTGTTTGGCCTGAGGAGTTGCCTGTGGTTTGCTCTCTGTCTTTCTGATATTACAGCTTTTCCCCAGTATCTGGCTCTGGGTTTTTATTATAATACTAAATGGAATTTGTGCAATAGTTGATCTTTCCCCTGGTGGCAAATTCAAGTCAACATAAAGTACTGCTTCTTATTTCCCCATAAGATTCCAGGGTCAACAGAAACAGTTTTTAGACTGGGCATGTACATGTGTGTATATATGTGTGTGGGTGTTGCCAAGGAGTACCATTCTTCTGACTCTCTCTCTCTCTTTTCTATCTTTAAAGTGTCTTATGACAGAGAAAACAAAACCCTTTCAGGACGCTGATCCCTGGCCTATGGCCAGTTAAATTTTTTTTTTTTTTTAAGAAGTTGCTTGTGAGGACTTGTTTCAGTGGACATGATTCAACTTGTGTCGTATCCAGATCGATAGATGGGGCCCTCTATCTGTCCATCTACATTCGTTTTTATCAGTGGCTGTTTTTATTATTTACTCAAAGCTATCTGGTAAAATATGGAAAATTTGGAAAATTTTGCCAAAATTCTAATGCTAAAGGAAATTATATAAAAAAAACCCCTCATTCTGTTGAATATAATATAAAATGTGGAATTAAAATTTATTTTTCTGATTGTAAGGAAAAATAAATTCAGAAGGTAAAGATTAGAAAATGATGGGAAAGACAATAAAGTCTATGTCAAACGTTACATATGCAGAACCAAAATATAGAGACTTATAAAAAGTGACCACAATTATATCAAAGGCACTGAGTTGTATACAAAAAATTTATCAGGTTACCTGCTGAGAAATGAGACAAAAGAAAAATGCCAAAGAGACAATGGCCGGCTATCTGTGCCTTTGAATCTGTTGAGAGAAGGTTCTTTATTTGGCCACAGAGAAGATTTGGGTCCCTTTGGGTTTGAAAGAAAAACAGCTCCCAAAGGGAGTGGCACCATTAGAAGGTATGGCCTTGTTGGAGGAAGTGTGTCACTGTGGGGGCGGGCTTTGAGGTCTCTTTCATTCATGTTTTCTTGGTGTGACTGTGAGTCGACTTCCTGTTGCCTGCAAGATGTAGGACTCTCAGTTGCTCCAGCATCGTGTCTGCCTGCATGCTATCATGCTCCCTATCACTATGATAATGAACTGAACCTCCAAAACTGTAAGCAAGCCTCCTCAATTAAATATTTTCTTAGTAACGTTGCTGTGGTCGTGTCTCTTCACAACAATAGAAACTCTAAGACATCCACTGCTTAAAATATTTCACGATTTAAAGATGAACAATATAAGATATCAGAACCTCATCTCATTAGATATGTCTCATTCTTTCTCACTAATAAACTTTTTGATAATTTAGATTGGAAAGAATATTCTAGAAGCCCCAGCCAGGTTGCCAGAACCAATGCAGTAAGTTACTGGCCACAGCACATTGCATTGATAACCCTCTATTTTAAATTAGCCAGCTGAATCTCCTGCCACACTTCCCTGATGAGCCCCAGTGTGTATAAATCAGTCAGCTGGCATTTGGGCTTGGCATAAGCTCACCTTGTGCTCCCAAGTCTCCTGTTCTATTGAAGTTGGGTCATTGGCTGTCAAGTGAGACACCTTTATCAAGGTTAACTGGCTGCTTCCACAGGGAGAATGCAGCCCTCATTGCCAGCTTTACTATTTTATACCTTAGTGACATTTAGTGGAGTCATTCATGTTGTTCTCTTTTTCAAGTTATCTATGGTGCCTCTCTCATTCTGAATTTTTGCCTTCTGGTCCTTTGGCACCTTGTCTCATGTGCACATTTATGCCTCTGGAGATCTGCTTGATTTCCACCAAGACCTCAAGGCAATGGTGGTCCAGCTCAAATTTAACAACTAAAACCTGGTACATCATTAGGGCTGCAAAGTTTGTATCTGTTCCCTAAGCAGTAGACTTCAATTTCTTTTTATTTTTTTAATTAAATTTTTTCCATTTAATATATTTTGGTCATATTCTCTTCTCTCTCCCATCTTCTCTCAGATCCTTCCAAACCCCCTAGCCACCTAACTTCATGTTCTGTCTGTTAAAATAAAATAGGAGATGAACAAAAACTCAGTAAGACAGTATTAAAAAAAAACCCATAAAAGACACAGAGTTATTCAGGCAGTGATGGCACACACCTTTAACCCCAGTACCTAGACAGCAGGTTTCTGAGTTTTAGGGCACCTGGTCTACAGAGTGAGTTCCAGGACAACCAGGGCTACACAGAGACAACTTATCATTAGCCAAGTACTCCTGGGCCTGCCCTGGAGCGTGGATTTTATACCTAATGGCATTCTATTGGAGAAAACTGATTTTCCGTTTCCTAGCAAGTATCAGTTGCAAATAGCTTCTGTGTTAAGGTGGGGCTTTGTGCTCCCTTCCCTTCTCCAGGCTCGGATTGTGGCTTGATTGAACCTGTGCAAGTTGTGCATGCTCTCACATGCTCTGTGAGGTCACATGAGCATCAACCCTGTTGTGTCTGGATGAGGCTTCCACCTTGACTCATCTGTCACCTCTGGCTCCTCCAGTCTTTTCACCTCCTTTTCTACATAGATCCCTGAGCCATATGATCAGCCCCCTAGACAGGATCATGTGATCAGCCCACTAGACTTCCACATACTACTTCTCCCTTTGCATCTTCACCAGGCTCCCTCATAGATGTCTCCGGCTTAATACGTTATCATTTCATCCCCAAACCTGGTCCTCTTGTCTTCTCCACTTCAGAAACTAACTACCCAGATGCTTTGATCCAAACCTTGCAATTATTAATGAGTCTTCTCTTTCTATAAGCTTCTACTTACTACCACCTGCCTCCACTAGACATAGTCAAAATTTCTTCCTTTTCTTCCATTTTTATTGCTAACATTTTAGTTGAGCAACTCTCTTTAAAAAAATCTAATCTTATACAAAAATGTTATATTTAGTATCCCAAATAATCCATTCAGTCAGATGACTTATAAAAAAATCATTATTACAAAGAAGCTCACATTTATAGAAAAGTAATATATCCCAAATAACCTTTTACCTTTGAATCATTATAGCTGAAAGTTTTTCTGTCCTGTGACCATTCAGTCCCAAAGAAACACACAGAGCCTTATATTAATTACAAACGGTTTGGTCTATGGTTCAGACTGTTACTAACTAGCTTTTGAATCTTAAATTAACTCATTTCTATTAATGTATGTATGGTCATGTGGCCAGTAGCTTACCAATACTTTTCCATCTGGCTTCTTGGGTAATTGGATTGAGTCTCCTGAATTCTGCCCTTCTCCTGTATTTCAGTTTGGATTGCCTGCCTGGCTGTAAGCTGTCTTACCATAGGCCAAAACAGCTTTCTTATTAACCAATAGTAGCAACACATATTAACATATTCACAGTGACAGAAAGACATTCCACATCAAATCATTTTAAGTTGCTGTAACATGGGGTCACCCAAGAAGATAGAATGTCAGTTGATGAATTATATCTATCAGTTATCTTTTGGGTATGTCTTAAGGGAATGAACATGATTGATGATTGATGTGGGAAACCCTGCCCACTATGACTAGCACCATCTCTAGGCAGATGGGCCTGAGCTTTATAAAAAAAAAAACTTGTTGTATTAAGTTTCTGGCCCAAACTTTTGGGTCTTGTCCTGAGGTTCTGGCCTGCAGATCCTCAGACCCACAGACCCACAGAGACATACAGATGCTTACATTAATTTTATGCTGATTGGCTCAGGGCCTGGATATATAACTTGCTAACTCCTTCATCTTAACTCAACCCATGATTCTTATCTTATTCAGCCATGCGCCTCGGTACCTTTTCTCAGCAGCATTTCAACTTCTTTCCTCTGTGTCTCCTGGCATCTCTATGGCATCTCTGCCTCTGCTCTGAGATATTCCCAGAGTTTTCTTAGTCTGGTAGCTCTGCCCACACTTCTCGTGTGTCAATTAGTGTTTTTTATTAAATTAGTAGGCGGGACAGTTATTTACAATGTAATAACATAATGCTATTACAAAAACTATCTGAGCAAGGAAGAGAAAGTAAATGCTTCTCCATGCTTCTGTCCAGTTCCAGCCCTAACTTCTCTCAATAATGGACTGTAATCTGCAAGTGTAAGATGAAATAAAACCCTTTTACCCTACCCAGTTGCTTTTGTTTGTGGTGTTTATCACTGAAGCAGGGATCAAACTAGAACACTGGCCAGTCACACCTGCCCACCTCAGTATGCATTTGCTACAAACTAAGGAATTAGCCCATATAAGCACAGGGTAACTACTAAAGCCAGAGTTGACATTGATACATGGCTTCCATCTAAGCCACAGTATGCTTTCAAATTTCATCAATGTTCTAACAAGTCATTTATAGCAAAATGATCCAGTCCAGAATTGCTCATTACATTCCCTAATCTTCCTTAGATTTTCTTGACCTTAACGCTTCTGAAGAAGATCATAGAATCTGTCTATCTCTTTAGTTAAAAAAAAACTGCCTTGAATTTTCTTTTCTGCTGTTCTCACATGGTTAGGTCCAAGTGTGGAGTCTTTCTCAGGAGCCCGCTATATGGAACCTGATCTGTACTGTGTGCACCGCCTCCTGCCAGGCACTTCACAGTGTCACTGTCCTCAGTGCTGATGATGTCACTCAGAGCATTTGGTTGAAAAGGCATCTGCCTGACTCTTCACTCTAATGCTATTTTCTTCTTCCCTATTATTAGGATTTTCTAGGGGGAATTTTGAAATTATGTCATTTTCCATTTTTAATCACTTTATTATTTTTCACTTATATGTGTGCAGGCTCATGAGTTCCTAGGTTATTTACCTGGTTATAATTTTTACTACCATTACTTGTTTATAATTACAGTCACAATTGTCACCATTAGATTCTCTTTAAACTGGATAGCATCATCCCTGAATGTCCTTTTGCTACCTAGGACATCACAATATTTGAAATCCCCTGCACTCTAACTTGGGAACCAGCTGCTTTTCTGGGGAGCTATGGTTCTTGTTGGTGAAAAAAGACTAATGGGAGCAAGGTATGGCTAGACATTAAGTGTGCTCATTGCCTTGGATGCTTGCTACCTCTGGTCTTCCCGGGGACACCTGCATTTATTATGATTGTGTACTAAAATCTATGAGCTATATCCGTGTCTCTAATTCTCACTCAGATCCACAAGGGTTACCACAGCTTGTTACCTTTTGCAGCCACTTCTCCCATAGTGAAACTCTGGTGCTCATTTTTGATTTTTCACTTATTCAATGAATGCCTCTCTCTGAGGTTATTGTCAGTAGCTTTCTGGTTCCCTTTGGCATTCCAGTCAACTAGATAAATATTCTTTATAGTCCTTAGAATAGCCTGGTGCATTCCCCCTAACCCTGCACCTCACTACTCCTATATCCCCCCAGCACCCACCCCCAGGCCAGAGTCTCCATTTCCTTGACCCTTACCAGCTTCTTCCCTTCTGACCACTGTCTTGTAGACTCTTACCAGTGGTAGACTCAGAGTGCAATCTGAATCCTAAGAAAAAGGTTGTCACTTGAAATCTTGCAATAATTCAGATTCCCTGAACATAAGTGATATTTAGAGAGGAAGACAAATTCTCACAAAGCTATAATTATGTCTGCTATTCTCACTGAGGAAAAATTTCCTCACACAATTGCCACATCTATCTGCATACAGCAGTATCACACAAGCAAAGACAATTGTTCTCGTTAGAAAGGTTCTCTGGATTCTTTAAGTCAAGAGTAGGATGTGTACTAGACATCTTAATGCTATTACAATGAGTAATTGACTTAGTTCTTCATTATGGATGGTCCAGTCTGAGAAAAGGAAGTCCCATTGCTTTGGGTTTCAAGTAAGGGTGACATATGGCGGGAACATGTAGTATGTTCTATAATTCTAAAGGATTGGGGCAGAGGGAGGGGGGAGGGGGCAGAGAGGGGGGCAGAGAGATCTGTTTATGGTCATCCTTTGTGTACCCAATCTTACTTGTTCTTGGAGACTCCTCTTCATCGCCCAGTGACCTGAGCACATTCCACAAGACCCAGCTTGTCAAGGGTTTTATCAGCTTCTGCCAGATCTACATATTGGAACTATGCTCCTAGTTCATAAAGCAGGTGTGTCATAGTTTTGTGAATCTTTGAAGATGAGGTTTTGATTCTGACTGGCATATGGTTTAGTGGTCCTTGGGATTCCAGGGCCCTTTCATCATTTTTGCTTTCTCTCTCTCTCTCTCTCCCTCCCTCCCTCTCTCCCTCCCTCCCTCTTTCCTCCCTCCCTCTCCCTCCTTTCCCCTACGTTTTTACAAAAGGTTTATTTTCGTTATTTTAAGTGATGTGCACTTGCGTTTGTCTGTGCGCATGGGTGCAGGAACCAGCGGAGGAGGCCAGAGGTGCTGACCCTTGCAGCTGGAGTTACAGAGGGAGCTGAGAAGCGCTGGGTGCTGGGGACTCCAGTTCTCTGAGAGCCAGAAGTCACTCTGAACTGTTGCTCTCTCTAGCTGCCGCCCCCCCCCCCGCCTCCTATTTCTTCCGCTGTATTAATTGCTGTCTCAAGCTGCTCTTTCATACATTTGCTCCTCCATTCAACTGCTCTGATCTCTATCCTACGTCATGGGAACTCCATAGTAACAAGGGTTGTTGGCCCAGCTGTCCATTTTCACCTCTTTAGAACCAAAGGCAATACCAAAGACAAGGTAGAATCCTAATATGCGCTTGCTGGATAAATGAATGGGTTTCTGAACATGGGAAACAGAGACTAAGGGTATAGTATAAAAGCATTAGGGGCTTTTATATAAGTAATTAATATATTACTTGATGAATATTTGTCTCTAAGCAGCAGTTTTGTCTGCTCCATGGTGCTCTCAAGCTGGACATTGGAACTTACTCTTTATTGTTATCATGTAGAAATCTCCACATTTTAGCAGAGCAGAATCTGGGAGGCTGTCAGTTCACTGATATGAATTTCCTGGGACTGGGATCGTGGGAAGTCACAGTAAGATATCAGAACTGCTGGGGACATTTCTCCTTCTCCTTATTTCTTTGTTTCTTATTTCTTATTTCTTCTTTTGTCGAGTCTAAAAGTGTTGTTTGGAAATTCTTCTGTAATGCAGTATTTTTCTCTTCTGCTACTTTGCTCCAAGGTGAAGCCATGATCGTCATGGACTGACCCTTCAGTGATTTCCTCACTCTGAGGTACAAAGCTGTAGGAGACAATTTTCTAGAAGAAAATGATGGGATTGTGGGTCTAAATCAGGCAGCAGAAGATACTTTTCCACTCTAAAAGGGAGTGTGGTAAGCAGAGACAGAAAGGTGAACATTTTCATGATTTCTAGAAGATGAAGCAGTCTGAACATTTTCAACATTATCACAAGGCTCTGTGTATTCACTGCTCACCGTTAGTGAACCAAAAAAGAGCTACCTGGGACCATCTCTGTCTGTCTATTCCATAAGCCTCCTTGAGAAAAGCAATGATTGCCTTTGTTTTATGTGATATTTATCTTCACTTAGCATTATTCTGCATTTGACTTTTTGAAGAAGGACTTTATCAATCAATTCATTCTAAAGTATTTCCAACTCAGCCTTGCAGCAGGGAGTGCTTGCCCTTTGCCCAGGACCTCTCAGTCTGTCCTTAAATATGACAGTCAATGCTTTTCTACCCTCCCTGCTCCATACAGACTATCCACGGTGGTTTCAGTAAGCAACAGTGCAGTAAAATCACAGAACCAGACAACTCCATGGGCGGGAGGAAGGCTTACTTGGGATGATCAAAGCATCCATGGCTTCAAGTGAAAGGTTTCTGAGATGTTCTCAGTGGAAGCTTTTCTATCTACAGGAATCCTTCTGTGTACCCTGTCAGAGTACAGCCTGAACTGACCCCAGACTATCATTCTGGGTGTTGTCAGGGCCACTGCCATTTTGGAGGTTTGGGACTTAACAGTTTCCAAGAGAAATGAGAATGGAATAAAACATTATAATAATTCAGGAAGTTGAAAAATCCCATGTGCAAGACTCATTTTGGGAGAGAGAGGGTAAGATCCAAACTTAACTCAGATCAAATATATAGTAAGAGTACCCCCCCCAAGGACAGCAGGGGACAGAAAAATTCATGTCAAAAGTAGAGCTTAGAAACCACTCTTCATAAAAATTAGTAATAGGAGCCTGAAGAATATGGAGGGCCAAGTGGACCCCCAAGGGAAAATTCTACACCCCAGTTACACTTTAAAAGATAAACTCTGACCAGGTAGCCAACTGCCTGCAGAACAACATCCCTACGCTCTGTTGTGACTACTGTGATATGTATCTTACCCATGACTCCATCTGTGAAAGGCACATGGCAGTGGTGGGAAACACAAAGAGAATGAGAAAGACTGCTACCAGAAATAGCTGGAGGAGATGGTTCAGAACCTGACTGCCAAAACAACAGCTGCCATTCCAAGGAAAGATACCTCCAGCTCCATTTCCTGCTCCTCCTGTGAGGACCACGATCCTGCCTTTCCCTCAGTCTCCCAGGTCCCCTCACCCTGGCAAGATTCCTACACCATGTCAATGATGGATGTTCTTCCTGGAATGGTGCCTGTGGGACCTGCCCCCAGAAGGAGGCCACTCTATGGAAGACGGCATGCCCGTGATGCCTGGTTCTCCAATGATGAGACCACCTGCTTACCCTATGATGTGTTCCCTTGGCCTGCATGACTTGGCCAGACAGAGAAGAGCAGAAGGGCTCGCCATCAGTTTGTATTTCTTGATCTGTCTCGCCAGGAGATCACAATGTTGAACCTGAGTGTTTCTAGCTTCATGACAAAAATAATTTTAAAGGGGCAAAGTGGAATCAAAAAAGTGTAGTTTTCACTTGTATTGCGAAATGTGGAAATAAAATTGTCAGCTGTTTTAGTTAAAAAAAAAAAAAAAGCCCAAAGTCATAATGATAATGTGCTGTGACCAGCAAGGCTTTGGGGATTTATGTGACCTGATTGGGGTAAAGAGAGAGCCAAGAAAGGATAGGCACATGAACACACTTAGAAAAAATCTGGAAATGAGTGGGTTGTGCACCCCGATGGATGAACTGGCCGCCAACTATCTTTAAGAGGCTGGAAAGGAAGAACTATGGAGCAGGAGGTCTTTGGGCCTGCTTTGGATTCTCTGATAGACCTGGGAGTTCGCTCCATAAACTATAAAAATCCTCAGGGAGTCACTAAAGAGCTGGAGGTGAAAGTCAATGTGCTAAATATGCAAAGTATCATTACTATTATTTCAGCAATTAATAATTAACAAAGATGGATGATATGGCTCTCCCTATGTCATCTTAGCCAGCACTATAACACAAACCATTACAAGCTGAGCCCTGTGGCTTCTAGATCATAACAAAGGGTAGTTCTGTGGCTAAGATTACATTCCAGCCATCATGAGCATCAACTCAGTTCCCTACACGCAGCCTCTAATGTTTTAGAAAGCAAACATTGGGGGTCGGAGAAATGGCTCCTCAGTTAGGGGCACTGATTGCTCTTCAAGAGGACCTGGGTTCAATTGCCAGGACCCTCATGACAGCTCATAACTGTCTGTACCTCCTGTTCCAGGGGATCTGAAAGTCTCACGAAGACATACATGCAAGCAAAACACCCATGTACATAAAATAAAAATAAATTAATTTAAAAGTGAACACTGTGGAATACTCTGTGTGGAGACCTTTACAACAGAGGTGGATTTTTTCCCCAGCTCCTTTCTTCCATCTGTTTCTTCCTGCCTCATACTCCCATTTCTCTCCCTCTCCCTCTAAGACATTGTTTTGGGCTCTGGCAGAAGCACCAATGAGTGGGGCATGATACCTGTGGTTAGAGAGCATCCTGTCTCCTCAGGAGGAGGTGTGCATATGCTGGTCCCAGTGAATCACTCCTACTGTGGTGAGTTCCTAAGGCTGAACTGGAGCCAGGGCATGGCTCAGCATCATATCTTGGCCTATACAATTCTTCTCTTCAGTATTGGAGGTGGGACACAAAGGAGGAGAATCTTGTAGTAGAGGCAATAATACCAATGCTGAAGATTAAACTCACAGCTTTGTGTATGCTTGGCAAAGTACTCAGACTGGCCAAACCCATCCCCAGCCCCTTTACCAACCTTTAGAACTGGATAGACTTGGGTTGATATCTGGGTTCTGCCACTAACTAGCTATTTATCAGTGACTAGCTAAGTTCCTTTACTTCTCTAACTACCAGTCATAGTGGTTGTAAAGTGGTGATAAATCATGGCACCCTGAGAGGATGACATTGTGAAGGGCACATGTGGTTATGGAATATAGATGCTCAGAGCAGCAGGTGAGTCTCAGAACACTGGATCAATGAACAGGTAACACCCTGGATTGGTTGTTTTATGGATACTTGTAAGGTGAGATTCCCATGCTACTTGAGGGCAGGGGTCATATGCTTTCTGCTTATGTCTCAGTGACCTTGTCTGTGCTAATAATTTCTCCATAAATGCTGAATGTGTGGGTATCATGCATAAAAATTGGCAGCCCTGGGAAAATAAGAAAAGTGAAAGAGTTACTGTGTCAGTATAGAGTATGACCCTGTAAATGTGTCAACAGAGCAAGGGATGTAGGGAACAGGGATTGATGGGAAATAGAAAGCAAATATCTACAAAGCATCAGGGCTTCTGATACAGCAGCCACTCTTGGCATTTGGAGTGAATCTGCTTCGAGCTGGTATCTCCGGCCTGAGCAGCTGTCAGTATATCTGGCTGAAGAAGGTCATTTTTAATAAACATTGCACACTGTCATGTCACCAGCTTGTTTCTCTCCTCCAAAGCAGAATATTTTAATGTTTTTGGGGAGAGAACAGACCTCCTGTTATAATGAATTTATAATAGATTATGATGAGTTATGTAAATCTGATAATAATTACAGAGCTCGGGATTTGTGATTTCTACTGCTAATTAGTCTTGAGTGGTTTAGCGGAGCAAGAGTTCAAGCGATCAAAACATCACTGCGGCTTCCCACGTTGCCACCTCGTCATTTTACCTCCCAGGAGTAAACATTTATTAAATGCATGGATATCAATGTGAAAAATTCTCATATTAAGAGCTTGCACTCAGATTTCACTTAGGGAGGAAACTCTTTGATTAGGTAAAAAAAAAAAAAAAAATTTCATTTGATGAGTCACCTGGGGCTAGGTAAGCTTCTAAGAGGAGAGGAGAGTTGGAAGGGATGCCAGCCAAAGGATGCTGCAGGATTTCATGTGCATTTCAGGTGAGAGAAGAGAGTCTTCTACAGAAGACTGGATGGGGAAGGACCCAGAGAAAGAGAGAGAGAGAGAGAGAGAGAGAGAGAGAGAGAGAGAGAGAGGTGCTTGGTAACATGGCTGTCAGCTGAGGTAGGATGGAAGGTGGGGAAGCGGGTTACTGTCTTTGGGAAATGAAAATGTTTAAAATTAAACTGAAGTCATTTCTAACTATCTCTCTGGAAATCTAGAAAGAAATTTTGGACTGGAAATTCTGGGCAGGCTGTGGCTGCTCTGGGGTTGAAGTCCCAAGGGGAATGTTGTCAGTCTGACTGCATTCCTCCTTGACCACACTGTAGCAGGGCCCTCTGAGATTCCCAATTAGGCTGTGCCTTGGGGAATTTAGTTCCTGGGAGTCTGATTTTATCATGGATCCTGCAGGACTCTTGTCTTCCTTGGTATCTGACTGAATTTCTTACCCCAAGCCCAGTCTACCACTCGGTTTAACCAGACCTACTATGTGCAAATGTTTCCTCCCACAAGATTTTGGATGCTGACCAAGTAGTACCCTGCCCCTTGGCTATACAATTTCCTTGTGTCTTTTCTGTTCAGTGTGGACCAGCTTGACACCGAAGCCCCTTCCCTTCTTCAGATGTCTTTGAGTACAAGCTGGTTTTACCTTTCTACTGGGCTCTGGGTTTTCTTAATAAACAGGTCAGGGCCAGCAGCACCAGCAGGAACGTCAGTAGGGAAGGCAGAGGTACGCTTCCCTTCCCAGGAAACCCACAGAGAGACTGGCTACTTCTCATGCATCTGGAAAAATTCCTTTCAATCTAGATCTTAAAGGAAGGAAGCACAAAGCCATGCTAGGAGTGTGGGTTCAAGCCTGAGTTACTATCCTATTAATACCTTGGACATATTCCTTAGGCCTTAAGCCTGGCAGCAAATGAGGGGGCGGGGTTAATTTGGACGACGTGAACAAACATCTTAGCATTGTGTCAGGTGCATTTCCCATCTGTTTCACTTTCCAGTCTCCTTCCCACCCCTACCCCCTTCTTTCTCCTCCCTCCTCCTTATTCCAACCCCCCCCCATCCTTGGCATTTCTGCAAAGTTGGATACTATGAAAAAAATCTATTTCTTTTATATTTCTGGCCATAATTAATTTCTTCAGTCAGTAAACCATGCCAGGGCCTACGTTTTTCACAGCAGTGATCAGAGCATGGGCTCTGTGCACAGAGACTCTTCTTAGGGTGGGGAGATATATTTTTCCTTGGGCTATGAGAATTTTTTTTTCCCACTGTAACTCATTAGCACATGGTTGCTAACATTTTGACTTTAACTCTAGTGGCTTGGAAATGTGCCTGGATCATCATGCTAAAGGCTCCTTATATTTATGTAACCTTTCAGAGTTCACAGAGTGCTATGCACACCACCTCATGAATAAAGGCATCAGTATCTTCATTTGTAAATGAGAAACTCAGAAAGGTTGGTTGGCTATTTACATGGCCAGGCCCACGGTGACTGTTTGCTACCTTTTTCATTAAATTTTAGGAATAGTAAGAAATGGTCCCAGAATCTTTTTTTTTCTTTTAAAAAATTTAATTTATTATTTGGTGATTTTATATCAGGCACCCCATCAAACTCAGTTATCAGACCTCTCAAATTAATACCTACTCTTATGATCTCCCCATTTACAAAAACACCCATTCATGCTGCTCATTTACTTACTGGAGCATAATTAAACTCCCTGTGGCCAGATCCTTCAAGAAAACAAGCCTTTCCTCACCTACACCCCTGCCAGAGGCCATCAATGCAGAAGTGAGGAACTGTGTCATTTAGCTATGTTCTAGCCTTGAGCTCTTGTGTACAATGACTTCTCTCTCTCTCTCTCTCTCTCTCTCTCTCTCTCTCTCTCTTTATTTAAAGTCCACTAATGAGTGAGTACATCCCCTGCTTCTCTTTCTGGGATTGTGTTACCTCACTCAGGAAGATATTCTTCATATCCATCCATTTGCTTGCAAATTTTAGAATATTTTTCTTACTCCTGAGTAGTACTCCATTGTGTAGATGTACCACAGTTTGTTAATCCATTCTTCAGTTGAGGGGCATCTAGGTTGTTTCCAGGTTCTTGCAATTATGAATAATAGCACTATGAATATAGTTGAGCTAATGCTTTTGAGGTGTGAATGTGTGTCTTTAGGGTATATGCCCAGTAGTGGTATTGCTGGATCCTTGGGGAGATTGATTCCCAGTTTTCTGACAAACCACCATACTGCATTCCAGAGTGACTGAACAAGCTTACACTTCCACCAACAATGGAGGAATGTTCCCCTTGCTCTGCAACCTCTCCAGCATAGGCTGTTATCTGCGACTTCTATTTTAGCCAATCTGACAGGTGTCAGGTGGTATCTCAAAGTTGTTTTGATTTGCATTTCTCTTATGGCTAAAGAAGTTGAGCACTTTTTCATGTGCCTTTCAGCCATTTGTAATTCTTATGCTCAGAATTCCCTTTTTAGTTCTGAACCCCATTTTTTATTGGGTTATTTAGGGTTTTGGGCTCTAGTTTCTTGAGTTCTCTATATGTTTTAGAGATCAATCCTCTATCACTTGTAGGGTTGGTAAAAATCTTTTTCCATTCTGTAGGCTGTCATTTTGTCTTATTGACTGTGTCCTTGGACTTACAGAAGATTCTGAGTTTCAAGAGGTCCCACTTATTGATTGTTGTTCTTAGTGTCTGTGCTACTGGTGTTATATTTAGGAAGTGGTCATCTGTACCAATGCATTGGAGGGTATTTCTCACTTTCTTTTCTATCAAGTTCAGTATAGCTGGGTTTATGTTGAGGTCTTTCTTTGATCCACTTGGATTTGAGTTTTGTGCAGGGTGACAGGCTTGGATCTATTTGCATTTTTCTGCACACTTCCATCCAGCTATGCCAACACCATTTGTTAAATATACTATCTTTTTTCCATTGAATGTTTTGGGCCTCTTTGTCAAAGATCAGGTGTTCATAGGTTTTTGGGTTAATGTCTGGATCCTCAATTCTAT
>PVIH01020672.1:0-31706 GCA_004025045.1 Sigmodon hispidus
AAAAGTGTCTGTGTATTTCTGTGGGACAATGGGTCAGAACCTCAAGGCTAGGCTGAAAAAACTGCACCAGAAACATAATACAACAAATATGTATTTGGGGCTAAATGTCTGTGTGACTGGCAGAGTAGGACAAAGAAATGTCTGACTACACATATCTTTATTTGAATATGTATAAAATTAAAACTCAGATAAAATTATAAAAAAAAACAAAAACAAAACAAAAAAAATCGCAATCAACCAAACCAAAGTCAACATTGGAAAAAAAACTCATTGAACTATTATGCTTTAACTTTAACTTATAACTATATAAGGAAAACAATACCACTTATAACAGTGTTAAGAATAGAAAACTATTTAGGTACAAACTTATCAAAGGAAATTAAATAGTCATATACTTATCTATAAAGCATGGGTGAATAAGCAAAAGTAAAGATAAAAATAAAAGGAAGAACTTCCATAATGGACCAGAAGATTATATATTGTTTAAATATCCAGATGGATCAAGAAAATCAAATCAAAATATTTTTTTCTTTTTTATTATGAATAAAGTCTCATTTTTTATCTATGTATCTCTTTGTTCAAACTCCCTTCTACCTCCAGCCCCTCCCAGTCACTCTCTCTTCTCCCCATCACTTTATCTGCTCCCCAGCAAGGACAGGAGGTCCCAAGGTCCCAAGGTGGCTTAGTTCAGCATCCACTCCAGGCAGAACTGCTTTCCTCACCACATTATCAAGACTGTGTCAGATGCTTCTCTAGAGGGAATGGACTCCAAGGTGCCAGTCCAAGGTGTTTGAGATCTCAAGCTGTTCACTGGTTGTTGTTACACAGCTCAAAAAACATTTAAAATTTATGTATAGGCAGAGTATCAATGACAAATATGTACTTTTATGTTTATCTCATAATTATTCAAGTACAAAAATATAGAAACAACTGTAATATTCAATATATAGATAAAGAAGTAATGGTGCAAAAAAGCAATAAAATAATAGTCAATTTTTATAAAACCAGGAATTCCTTTCATATGTAATGTTTATTTTATGGCGAATCTATACAGATCTTATCTGCTACACCTGGGAGCTGAGGACCTAAAAGAATGGGATCAGCAACAGTCTAAAGCCATAGAAAAGTCACTTCAGTTTCAGTGTACTTTTGTGTACAAATTAAAGAAAAAGAAATTAGTCATTCAAGAAAGTTTGTTTGAACTCAAATATATATATATATAAATTAAGGACAGTAAGCACATACTTAATATTAACGGAGCAGCCTTCTCCTAGAACTTCCTCATGACAAAGCAACTGAAACACAATTTCCTGGCATGTAGTATAAATTATATATTGGAAAGCATAAAAACAAGGCAGAAGGGCATTTCCAGATTCAATGTGCACTGTTCAGATTGAGAACTATAACTATGTTTTACATCCAACAAGAATAAACATTTCTTATGAATTTAATATAAATGTTAGACATAAAAAGCACAAAAATCACATCCAAGAACAGTTCAGGGAACAAAATGCACCCAAGATCAAACTCCTCTATCCTTTTGCCGGGAGCCTTACTCTATTGCACAGATTCTACTTGGTGTTATTGTAAAAACCTGGAGCCGTATATTAGGGAAAAACTGAAAAACAGAGAGACAGACAAGCCACAGCCACTTTTCACCTATCCAGTCCTCATGAATCATCAGACTAAATGCCTCTTAGTCCTCTGCCAAAACTGAAGTGGGTAACAGACAAAGGCCTGCATGCCTGCCTCCTCTCACCTTATTTTCTTTTCCCACCTAGCTGTATCTCTGTTTAGTTCAACTTTCCTAAAGCTAGGATTAAATGTGGGTGCCATAACCTCCTTCCTGGATCTGTTAGGCCTTAAACTTACAGAGATCCATAGGAATCTCTGCCACTGAGTGCTGAAATTAAAGGCATGGGTCACTATAGCCTAATCTTCATGGCTAACTCTGTGGGTGGATTTGTCCTTTGATTTTCAGATAAATTTTACTAGATATACAATATATTACCACATCTTTCAAGTTTCTTAATGTATTTTTTTTGACCAAGTTTCAACAATGTAAAAATAAGATAGTAATAAGGATTGACACTGAGTGAAATATAACAGTCCAGGAAGAAAAACTAGTTCATGGTCCCACCTTCAGGGGTTGCCTGTAATAGTAAAACTCAAAGAATCTAAGAATATGATAGTAATCACAAGAATTGCTTTAAGAGGAAATGCAGGGCAAGCATTAAACAGGAATAAATTTTCAATTATATCTGGTAAATGCAATGTAGAAACCTGGATGATTTAATGCATATAGATAAAATATGAACATAGATTGATAGAATTTATACTCATTACCCATGGCTTTGGTGATAATGTAATGGCAATAAACTAATATTAACATTTAACTATTTGTAAAAATTAAATGTACAGTTCTATTTGCATCAGCTATGCATGAATACTTTTATTTTATAAAAGAACATATGAAAATAGCCAAATGTCTCATTTTGCTGATGTGCCTGTATCTGTAGCTATAATGAATTTATATAGAGCAGAAGTTAGCTTGCCAATATTTTCCTATATTTTATAAATGGAAAGAAGACAATACTTTGTTGTGCTACTAGGAAACATAAAAAAAATATAACAGCTCACAGTAAGAATAAAAGTTTCTTTAAAGGATGACTAATCACATTTTATGTATAACAACAAGTTTGCCACTTTCTTTTAAAGTACATATTTAAATTAATGCAAGAAACTACTTTTCTAAAGAAATGAAATTAGATTATATATCCATTAGTAATTAAATGCTACCAAGCAATACTTTATCAATTTTAAAGAAAACTCAAGCTTCTGTATATATAAATATTTCCCAAAAGCAGATTCTAAGTTTTAATGATTATTTTAAATTAGGTTGCCAGAGGAAATGAAGTATAAAAATGAAAACTGTAAATGATCATTGAAGGTAGCAGGAATTCATATTGTACTAGAGAGATGACTCAGATTTTAAAACTTCATACTCCTAAAACAGAGGACCAGAGTTTTGTGGTGATATATTGCATATTTAATAAAGTCAGCCTGGAATATCAGAGAACAAAATCCCCCACTGTCAAGCAACTAAGATAAGAGAGTGGTGACCTACACCTTTAATTCTATCACTTGGGATGACCAACTGGTGACTCACCACTTTAAACCCATCACTCAAGAGACAGAGATTTTTCTGGATTTGAGTCAATTAACAGTCAAGCAGTAGTAGCACACACCTTTAATCCAAACTCTAAGAATATGATACAGAATTTAACCAGAAAGTGAAACAGCTTGGTGGGAAAGATATTCAAGGCAAAAGAAGGCAAAGATTCATTCATTCTGAAAAAAGAACCATCTAGCCTGAAGACCCTTGAAGAGAGCACTTATCATGTTCAACCTGAGAAGTTTGCTGAGTGAGAATTGACTGTGATCTATTTCCTTTTTCTGATATTCCAGCTTTTCTCTAGTATCTGACTCTGGCTTTTTATTATATTCTAACTAGAGTTTGTGCAATAAAGTTAGGCTCCCATTCCAGATGGCATACACCAACTGAAATTTCAGCTCTAAAGTATCAGAAGCCTCTGGTTTCCAGAGGCACTTGTACTCACTTGTATACTTGCTGGCTGAATTTGTGTCAACTTGACATATGCTAAAGTAATTGGAGAGGAGGGAACTTCAGTTGAGAAAATGCCCCCATAAAATTAAGGTGTATGTAAGCCTCTAGGGTATTTTACTAAATAGTGACTGATATGGTATGGTAAAGTCCATTGTGGGTTCCATAAGAAGGCATGTTGGGCAAGCAATAGAGAGCAAGCCAGTAAGCAGCACTCCTCCTCCTGCCTCTAGGTTCCTGCCCTGTTTGAATTCCTCTACATATTTCTTCCAAGGATAAACAGTGGTGAGAAAGTGTAAACCAAATAAATCTTATTCTCCTCAAATTGTTTTTGCACATGATATTTTATGACAGCATTAATAACTCCAAGACATACATATAGTGAAATATAGACACATAAACATGCATAATTATAAATAAAAATAGAATATATTAAAAAGGAAAGTGTCTAAATAAATACAATTCAAGCGCAAGAAAGAGTACTTACTCCCTATACGTGAAGCTATATGACAATGAGTCATGCAACCCTCACAAAATGCTGCAATGGTGACATTCATATTTACAGTAGCAAAGGGAGTTTTCAATAAGCCCAATCACCAATTGTACATTCCAAGTTACTGAACCTCTCTCATCAATTTCTGCAATTGACTCTCCTATCTTGCCTGTCTTGAAGTGCCAGAAAGAACAATCTCAATTACTGCTGATACCTGTTACATGGAAAGTAGCAGCAGGGGCTTCAAGTAAGAATGCATAGTGGTAGTGTTTGCAATAGAAATGGGAAGGACCACTCTGAGGCTATAAAAGGGAGAAAAAGAAAGTAGCCAGTACACTGAGCTGATTTGTACTGACTATTAAGCAATATTAAAAGCCCTGAACATAAAGGTGGCCCAACAAGAAATGGAAAACTGTCAAGTAATGGGATTGCCGTTATTGGGTCAACAGATAAAGAAATAGACAACAAAGTATAACATAAGCTTGAAATCCTATTGGTTTATCATGGGTCACCATAATCTTTTGAGTCCCCTGTGAAATCAGGTTGTTGATACCATCACCAAAGTAAGGAATATCTGTTTCTAGGTATCAAAAAGTACCTAATTGGATTCATATAAATCCTAGAAGCCAGACAGATGGCAAATATCCAAACCTTCTGGCATTTTGTTGAAATATTCTGATATGTATCATGCTGTCCAGTCCTGTGAAACTTGTTCCATTTACAACCTTGGTGGGAATATACCATCAAAAGCATTGCCCAACTTTATTGTAGTATATGACAGTGGCACTCATTTAGTGAACATCATTGTACAAACCTGGGTTGAGGACTATCAGCTATTGTGGTGCTTCAAACTTCTCTACCCCTATTGGGGTATGGTTACCTGAGAGAAAGAATGGCTTGCTAAAATAACAGTTAATGACCTTAAATGCAGAAGAGACCTACACGAATAAAAAAAAAATGGAAGATGGCCCTCTAAAATACTGTATGATTGCTATTTCAGAAGCTCAGCACCTGTGGTGGGTTATTACACTATGAAATATTGGCCAGACAGGCCCCATAAGAGCCAGAGAAAGAGGTGTAAGGTATCCTGAGTGTCTCCTCCAAACCAAGAAACTGCTGTCTTGATGCATTCAGCTGTACTTCTTGCAAAAATAAAATTTATACCAGCTGAAATTGTTGATGCTTTATAACTCCTTCATCCTGCCTGAAAATCCAACTGCCCTCTATGAACTGTTAACTCTGAATATGGTCTAATGGAAAGGCCTATATAATCTGTATATAGGCAAGGAAAGACAATATTAGAGGGGTCTCCTTTTATGTGACAATGGAGATTTCTTCTCACTGGCCAGGTAAGGCTTTGCAGGTATGGCCAGTTCAGGAAGGAGTGCCCACACTACTGTAGGTAAAGCCTCATCAATGTTCTGTAAGGAATCCCCCTCAACAAATCACTGGTCTCCAGAGTGAACTTTAGTAAAATTTAGAACCTATCCTTAGTTAATCATTAGGATCTCAAAATGAATAGTCTTTCTTTCTTCCTTCCTTCCTTCTTCCCCTCCTTCCTTCCTTTATTTCTGTCTCCCTCTCCCTCTCTCTTGATTTGCCTGTATTTATACTTTTTTCACTCTAATATGAATGCAGGCAAATAAAGTATTCCAGGTCATACTTGATTACATTTAAATTTGAATCTAGCTTATAATAAGCTCTTATATCAAGAAAACAAAAAAAGAAAAAATGAGAATAAAGAGAGAAAAAGAAAAACCTAATGAATTTGAAGATAACCTGGGAACTCTATTAGACCACAAAAAAAAAAAAATTACCTCAGGATAATGTTTTTAGAACATGCCTAAGTTAATGATGTAACCTAGCAGATGGGGTCAGTAGACATACATAAAGAAAAGGTCTTTTACATGGCATTTAATGAAGGTTCATTTTCATCTCATGGTGTGATGTCTGCTATCAGGAAAATATAAGTTACAAAAAATTGAGTAAGTTTAACAGCAAGCAACTGAATTGAAGGAGGGAACCTAGCTCTTTAAGAGGATATTTATTCCGCCCATCTATCTAATATGTCTTTGAATATATTATGGTTTTTAAAGTTACAACATTTCGAGTGTTTTTCTATTTGAATGTTGATGCGATCATTTAGATTAACACTTAAGGGTCAAGATAATAATATTTCTTTATAAAGTTATAATCTTTAAGGCAAGCTGGGAGGCCATGTCTCCACTCTAGGTCAGAAATAAAAATCTTTAGACCAAAATTTATGCAGAGTTACACTTAGAAATGTTAAGAAGAATAAAAAGCATGAATGTATAAAGTAGCCTGTTACCAAGAGGAAATTCCTTTTCCTTAATGGACTCCAACAAAGCCCTGCTATCTATTTCTATTCATATGCTAATTGAAACCTTAAGAAAGGCACCTTGTGATACTTCCTTTCTTTCACATAGAATTTCAAATTTAAGATGAGAACTGTAAGAATTTTCTTTTTTAAAAAATATAGTGTAACATTCAGAAAAACAGTAAATGGAGTCAAAGTGGAGAAAGCTGTCTATCCTCAATGGTCTTCACATCTGAATAGTTTACTTACCTAATATAATTGTATTTTATTTTTTGCCAGTTATTTGTCCTCTGTTCTTTGTTTCTTAGTACTCTTCCAATGGATACAAAAGTTCTTTTGATTCTCTATTGTTATGCACTAATCATAAATACTTCTGCATACCCATTCTAAGAAGACCAAATATTATATTTGAGTAGCACTGTGGTTTTAAATGCAAGTAAATCCCACTTAGAGATGCCTTAATCTCTGATTGTTTTATCTCCCTTTAGATTTTAAATCTCAAATCTACCAATTACTAGTTGACATCACTTATGAAAATTATTTAACCTTTAGTCTAATTCCTCAGTCAATTAACTATTTTCCTTACCTTAAAGTATTATTGTGAGAATGAAATATTATGATACATAAAAGGGATTATCACTGTAAAAGCATAGCATATAAATATTTTAATGTGTTTTAATATTATTATTATTTATACAAGTTAATATACATATGTAATATTTATTTTCTTGGAATGGTATATTAACAGATATTTGTGGCTATTCAACAAATAAGTTTTATGTTCTGGTAGTTCTTTTTCATAAATTTAGTGATCATTAGAAATATGACCTTGAACCAAGAAGTTAATAATTCTGTGCCTTAGTGTTCTCTATTATAAAATGAGAATGACATAGTTTCCTTATAGAACCACTCTGAAGGTTATACTAAATAGCCTGCATTGTAGTGAATGTGTATGAAAAAATTTATTCTTTTGTACGTTAATGTATGTTGTGAGTCTTTAAGAAAGGACTTATGTAATGCAGCAATTTCCAAAACTATTTGACTAAAATATTCTTTTAGCAAAAGAACATCTCTTTGGGAATCACTTCTTTCAGGGATATATCCTACATTTCAAAAGGCTAAAAAGTCTTTTAAAAGATTTCTTCAAGTTAAAGAGTAGAAATACTCATAAAAATAAATTTTGTGGCATCTGAAGACATAATTTGAACCTACATAACCAATAAGGTCTTTAATTCTTATTGGTTTCTAAAATTAAGGACAATATCTAGTAGACATTTTGTGGGAATAAAAATTCTAAATATTCCTTTTTTTCCGATGCAAAAAGAATCTCATACTGAAAATCATTATCAGTATGCTTAAGCATTAGGAATAGATAAAAAAAAATATTATCCCCAAAGTTTGCACATTAACCTTTGAGAAAAGAGCAGAAAAAATCTACTTGACCTCTTGTATTTGGTTTCTGGAAGCACAAGAAAAATGCAGAATCTATAAAATGAACATATCCTTAAAACAAACCCTAAACTTATCAAGGTTACTCCTCAAATGCTAGAATCTATTCTTCCAGGTTTGAAAGTAGGCTATGTTATCTTGAACACTTAGTCCTTGCCTGTAAAATGATATAATTACTTCATATTACTGTGAAGTTTAATGCTTCAATGTTTACACAGTAGCTGACATAAAATAGATTATTGATAAATATCCTTTATATTATTTACAGATCTTGCACATAAGAAAAAAATACTCTACCCTATGTCCAAACTTTTGTCCAAATTCATACACTACCATAACAGATAATTATTATATGTGATATGGACATTGGTAGTGGAAGTTTAAAGAATTATGCAAAGAGGGGCAGAGGTTAATTGAAAGAAGGAGACAGTCTTTTTCTTTGTCAAAGCTTTAACTCAATGAGTTAATTTTTCTCTAGGCTTTTTATTCATTTTGTTTGTTTGCTTTTATGCAAGTAGAAAGTCCTACTTCCTTATTTCTAGCTTCGTCAATAACATATGTTATTAGTTACCTTGCTATAGCTTGAAAATTATAGCTATCTATTTTGATGTGTAAGGATAAAAAGTAGATGTTTGTGCACTCTTAGGTTTGTATATGCAAAGTTCAGTAGATTTATTTGCATTTTGTTGCTCAAAGTTGACATTTATTAACTCTCTTCTTATTTTTTATTTTAAGTTTTCTATTTATATATATTAGTTACAACTCACAATGCTTTATTATGGGATTTTATTCTTATGTACACTGTTTTGATCATATTGGTCTATTACTTATTTGTGTTCCTCAGCTACAGCCTGTGTTTCCCTTTCTCTTCCAAATTTACCTCCCCTTCTACTTTCACAACTTTTGTTGCTGTTATTTGGTAACTCAATGAGTTTTACTAAAATTGCTTATAAGAATATAGGTGAGGAACAAGATTTAATTCTTGATATAAGTGTGTGCATCCTATTAAATGCAAATTTACTATGTATAAGGAAAAAATATTTTAAATAAATCTGCTTGTGATTTGTGGAAAATTAAATTGCATGGTTTTTGTGTTTTATTAGTTATGGCTCTATAGAGAGTACGAATAGATTAAAAATATTAGAAATGCAGTTTATTTGACTGATTTACAAGATATGGCTTGGTAGTCTAGAACTAGCTTTTTTTTTTTTTTTTACTGTTAAGATTTTTATTGTTCTTTTCTTAGAGCCTTCAATGTTACCAGAATTACTGTGTTTTGACAAACATTTGGTCAGGTTAAATTGGAGAAAGAAATTCCCATTTGCTTCTTAGAGTAACATTTCTTACAAGACAGTCTGCCTCTGGTTCAACCTAAGGATTTAGATCAGCATCTCCTAGAGCACAATCTCAGCCAGGCTTGGCTCAAATGGGACTACAGGAATGATCGAGGAGTGGGTCAGCAAAGCGAGATCCTCATCAGATGGCTTCAATATTCGAAATTGTGGAGATATTCTTTCATGTTCACTGTCTCAGAAAGCTGGTAGGCCCTCCAGTTTCTGCTGAAGCTGAGGATGGTGGCCATCTCCTGGTTGCTCAACCAGAAGTAAAAAACCTGAAAGTTCTCATGTATGCATTTTAGTGTCACAGACTTGGGGATGACAGTCACATTCCTCTGGATGTGGAAACAAATCAGAACCTGGATTGAGGTTTTCTTGTGCTTTTCAACAATCTCTTTAATCTTGGGGTCCTTTAGTAGTGAGGGGTCTTCTGGCTTGGCCCAAGCCCTATTTGGGTAGCCTAGGCGGCTGTAGGGTGTGAGAGTAATTCTTTGGAGTGACAGTACTGGATCGGTTTCTCCTGGGTGAGGTGTGGGTGACACTCAACCTGGATTGTCATTGGCTTATGTTTGAGTCCAGGCTTATTTAGAATCCTTTCAATCTGCAAGGGGTCGATGTTGGAGACACCCAGGGCATTCAACAGACCCTGATCCACCAGTTCCTCCATGCCCTCCCAGGCATCCAAGAATGTTACTTTACTAGTGAGGACATTGCCTTATCTGTTCTTTCTGGAAGTTTTCAGTAGCAACCATGACCACATTTGTGGAGCTCAGTACCAAAGCCAAGATGCCCATCCTGAGCCTGGGCACCTGGAAGTCTCCCCCAGGTCAGGTCAAAGAAGCTGTGAAGGCCACCATTGATGCTGGACATCATCACTTTGACTGTGTCTATGCCCATTGGAATGAGTATGGAGTAGGAGAAGCCATCCAAGGGAAGGTCCATGAGAAGGTTGTGAGCAGGAGGAACTTTTTATTGTCTGCAAACTGTGGTCTACTAGCTTTGAGAGAAAACTGCTAAAGATTCCTTTCAGAAAACCCTCATGGATCTGAAACTGAATTATCAGGACCTGTATCTTATTCACTGGCCACAGGGGCTTCAGCCTGGAAAGGAGATATTCCCCAAAGACAATCAAGGCAATGTCTTCACCAGTAAAGCAACGTTCTTAGGACTGGCTTTAAATACATTGAAGAGGTTGAAATTCAAGTAGCTACTCAGTGCAAGAGGTTAGGTGCCTCAAGCATCTAAGTCTGATACTGAAGGTCTAGGAGATTCCTGGAGAGTTACTAGTATTTAGCACACATTAAAAGACTGACAAAGCTTGGTTTCTATTTAATTTATGGGAGACAGGCAAAATCATGCCTTTTTCTTGAATCATTTCATATTTGGGCTACTGTGAAAGATGCCACCCACTCTGAAGGGTGTGGTTTTTTTTCTCAGTTAATTATTCTATGACATGCCTTCACAGTCTACTTGGAGCTGTTTTGCTTACTTGATTCTAGATACAATTAAGTTGCCAACCAAGACTAACAATTATACTTATAGAGCCAGTGTCATGTACAAGTGTTTTTAGTAAAAATATCTCAAAGTACAAAACAATTTAATAAACCCTAATATAAAATACAGAAAACTTATGATTGCAATATACAGCCCAAAGAGGATAATGTTCTAAGCAAAATATAAAAATTAGTAAGACTGCTGAATTCCATATGAAGAATGAAATAGAGTGACTACTTTCCTGAGCCCAACTACCAGTAGTTACAAATTGTGTTAAAGTTGCATGAGTAAAATACAGTCATGCAAAACCTTCTTTAATCCTATTGAAGTGGCTCAATGTTTAAACACATTGTTTAAGACTGGATAGATTTTTTTTGAGATATATGTTTTACTATGTATCCCTGGTTCATCTATAACTCATACAGATGAATATGGCTAGAAACTCACTATGTAGACCAGGTTGGCCTTGAATTTATATAGATCTTCATGTTTCTGTCTTCCAAAACATGGAGTGCATCTCCATGTCTTGCTCAGTTTTATTTTATTTACATTTTAATATATTCATCTTTTTATCTGAAGAAAAAAATGTATTCACTGTATTAATGCTTAAATGCTATATTTTTGAGCAACAGTCTTATACTTTGTCCCAATTGGATGTATAGTAATCAGTATGGAAGTGGTAAAGGAAACTGACTTTATTTTTTATTGTATGAAGTGCGTGGTGCTTTAGAATAGAACACATTTTATTATAATTTACTCTCACCTCTGGAGTCATTAAATGTCCACATGTTATATTTTCAATAGTAGATGATTTTTAATGTTCTCCCCATTCTCAATCTATTCCCAGAGACAATGTCAATGACTCCTTCATTTTCCTTTTTTTAATGTTTAACTTCTTTAGTAATCTGTGAACAACAACAACAAAAATATGTACACACACCTGAAGTTGACTGCCCTTTAATCATAAATTTTCTCCCCAAAACTATCTTCTGTCCCTATTCTAGATTATCCATCTAACTTTACCCACTATGTGCATATCCATTAAATTAAACAAGAAATATAATTACATCTCATGAATCCATAACATAGAACATGGTAGTTTAAGATTATACCTTTTGCTTTCTAGTAGTTGAAGTGGAGGAACCATAATTAAGGAAAAGAGATATTCAATGTGACTATGCTAACATCACTTGATAGCTTTATATTATAGAAAGTGGAAGTTTAAAAGTTAATAGAAACAATATTATCTATGGTTGCAGACATTTGTAGTTCCAGTACTGGTGTACTGAAATAGGCAGAATATCAATTTGAAGTCACTCTGGGATATATATCCTATGTCAAAAAAGTAAAATCACTCAAATAATTAATGAATTGAAAGTGTTAAAATAAAGAGTAAAGTGTAATAGGGGAAGAAAGGAGAGAGAAGGAGAAGGAAATAAGGTAAAAAGAGACTATGTCAACAAGAAAAAAAAATAGAACAATCTTGAGGAAAGGTGGGCATTAGAGCTTGAACATCATAGGGACTGTAAAAATGGCTTAGCAATTAAGATCACTGGCTGATCTTTCAGAGCATCTGGGTTTAATTCCTAGAAGCCATATAATGATGCACAACCAATTGTAACTCCCATTCTAGGGGATCAAAAATACTCCTATAGTCTTCTGTGACCCTAAAGCATGCGCATAGCAGTCACTCCCATTTTCTAAATGCAACACACCTATACACATAAAATGACAAAAAAAAAAAAACATTTGGCACCAAAAAAAATCCATCACATGATAACTTAAATAAAGGACATTTGCTGTGGAAGAATTTTTCGTGCAATGTAAAGATCTGTCATTCAGATTGGGTTAATAAATCCCTAACAGGCCAGTAACTAGACAAGAAGTGCAGGTAGGACAGTCAGTCAGATACAGAGAACTCTGTGAAGAAGGGCTAAGTCTCAAGCAGATGTAAAGATGAGCATGACATATTGAGAAATGTACAAAGCCACATGGCTAAGCATATGTAAAATTATGTGTTAATTTAAAATGTAAGTTAGGTAGTAACAAGCCTAAGGTATTGCCTGAGCATTAATAATTCATATTAAGTTTTCATGGTAGTTATTTGTCAACTGGTGGGTGGAAAGAAAACACTTCTCTACAACACTGGGAGACCTTAGAAGCAAAGTTTCTTTAATATTTTTGTCTTTATATCTCTTGCTGTACTTTGTCTCCCAGTATGAGCTGTGGAAACCATAAATCCTCTTTCCTTTGGAAAGTCAAAAAAGCTAATATTGCTCAGCTATTTTTATGGATAAATCTAAAACGTTATGCTGGTTCTTGTCTATTTTTTATAACACATACTCATTTCACAAGTGTCCTGATATCTCTGGAAGAATAAAGCTGTACCAAGAGGTTGCTCTGAACTTTCTCTATTATTACTCTTTCATAACTTTTTGACTGGTCAACTTTTACAAAGATAACTATTCTTGAAGGAATAAAAACTGACAATAGTTTTTCCTTATTTTTTTGAATGATATCTCTGTAGGCTGTAATATTACAGTTAAAGGTGTTGGCATTTATTCATTCTGATTTCTTATAACACCTACAATTATTATAAAGTGTAAAACACAGTAACACAATTTCCACTAATACAAGGCAACTATATGAGAGGTCAAGAAAGTACATATTAATAGTCCAAAAAAATTAAAAGAATAAATATTTTTCACTTTGTGATTAAGAAATATTTATTGCTGTGAAAAAGATGACCACAAATTTGTTATTCTCCTCTTACCAAAGATTATATATTTGTGTATAATTACATATAATAAAAAAGTAATATCTTCAGTCTTTATATTCCAAGAAAAAACTAGCCTTCCTACTAATAATTTCTAGAAAGACTTAAGAACTCAATACCTGTCATTACCATTTTCATATCCATAACATTTTAAGTCTTTTACATTTGCCTCCACCATTCTGTGCTTGTCTGTCTGTAGTGCTTTTTTGATTTTTGCCGCCACCCACATTCTCTTTTTAACCTTCTGGATTTAAAACCAGGGTCTCACATACAATCCCACACAAAGCAAGCACAATGCAACTAAATTACATGGAAATATCTACAAATGCATATTCATTGCTATATTATTAACAATAAATTAGGTGCTCATCACCAGAATAATGTACAAAACTAATGGAATATTGTTTATTCTAAAAATGGGCTTACCTATGACATTCATGTGTTAGCGTTAAATGACATAAACCAAACTGGCATAGGGATTACAAACAAATATATTTTCTCTCATATATGAAAAATAGAGATAAAGACAGATTATTATGAATATAAAAAGAAAACCCAGAAGAGTTTGGAAATTCAAATAAAAAAATAGAAAAAAGTATGATTAAAGTACTTTATATGCATTTATAGAAAAACCATATTATTATGTATTATTTTATATTTGCATTATTTTGTGCAATTGAAAAGAAAAATAAGTTGGTACAAAGCAGTGAGCTTCATCATTTTTTAAAATTTTTTTATGGTTTTCTTCATTTTTTTATGGGTGTTTGACAGTTTCACTCATATACACAATGAATTTTCATCATTTTAACTTACCAATTACCCTCTCTCATTCCACCTTTCTTCCTCTGGAAACTTTAAGCCCCACCTGCCTTACTTTCTTGTTTTCTTTTGTTTGTGATCCATAGAGTTTAGTTAGTTTCTTGTCTAAGAATGGATGGAAATATACTTACTGCAGTAAGGACAATTTATCATTAGTTAGTTCAATGAACAGAATGGAACCCTCTACCATGACAAGTGGTAAGACCATTATCCCCTCCAACATTCATGATGAAATGTTCACAGATGCAATCTTGTATACCTCTTGTATAAATAAACAAAACTTTAATGAGTTTACTTACAAATATCAGCAAAAGTAAACCTGTCAAGGTCTTGTGGCTAGGGTAATTCTATGTCCTTGAGAATACCCTACTACTATTGTTTTCTAAATGGGCATATTGTCAAACTGCCTTCTAAATATTCATCTTCAAATCATATATTATTGCTTTGCCAAGTCTTATTCAGAGTGATGCTTTTTCTTAACATTTCTGTTCAATGTTGTGCAAGACTATGAGGAATTAGTTAATAAAGTGACAAAATGATCTATAGCAGAATGTTATGAGTAATATTATTCTGATTTTCAGATGACAAATTTCTTCAACAATAATAAAACAAAGTTTCTATAATTAAATTGGGACCTAGAAAATTAAGTTTTTAAAATTATAATATATAAAAACCAACATAAAACTAGTTTAATTTGTGTCAATAATTAATGACCTACATGAAAAAAATCAAGAATAATGATCTTATGACAACATAAAATTGTAAATTATTTTTGAATACAGTAATATATATTTTATTTCCCAAAAACATACAAAGTATAAAACATTAATATAGAAAATATAGAAAGCAAATATAATAGAATCATATTTTGAATTCACTACAACATACTAATACTGTTACAATGTTCATACTATCTAAAACATTATATACACTTAGGTAACAATTCTTTAATTTTGTTCCACTTAGACATATAAAATAACAAAAACAGAGCAGAAATGCCAGAAAGAGCCAAATGAGTCACCAGCAGAAGCGGAAGCAGAAGAAAGAAGCTGAAATGCTGCTCTATGAAAAGGACCTACACAGCTCTGTTTCCTGAGCCCAGGACTGGAGACAAGGCACAGCTTTGCTGGAACACAATTCACACAGACCACTGTTTGGGAGCAGCCAAGTCCATGGGCACACAGCTGAGAGGTCAAAGGTGAGTGTTATGCCTCCTTCAGGCCAAGCCTGATACTACCACTCCCTAATCTTAGGTCCAGAGATGGAGATCAGTTTTGGTTGGACACAGCATGAGAAGACCAAGGTTGGTGTCATAGCACTATGACCTCACAAAAGTAGCTGAGCTCCAGGTACACACCTGGGGGATTAGAGGTGAGGGTCATCCCACATTTAGGTCAATTGGAGACTTCCTTTCTCTAAACCTAGGCCCAGAGAAAGTGCACAACTTCAGCAGGTCACAGCCTGCAAGGACCATGGTTGGCATCACAGCACTGTGACCTCATGGGAGCAACAGACCCTCTGAATACACAGATAATTAACAGCAAGTGCTCAAAGTCTTTAGCAATTAAAGGAATGTAAATCAAAACAACTTTGAGATATCATCTTACACCTGTCAGAATGGCTAAGATAAAAGACACAGATGGCAGCCTATGCTGGAGAGGGTGAGGAGCAAGGAGAACACTCCTCCATTGTTGGTGGGAGTGTAAACTTGTTAAGCCACTGTGGAATGAAGTATGGCGGTTTCTCAAAACACCTGGAATCAATCACCCCAAAGAAGCAGCAATACCACTTTTAGGCATATACCATAAGATGCACATTTGCACCACAAAAACATTAGCTCAAATATGTACACAGTAGCATTATTCATAATAGCAAGAACCTGGAAACAACCTAGATGTCTCTCAACTGAAGAGTGTATTAACAAACTCTGGTACATCTACACAATGGAGTACTACTTAGCAATAAGAAAAAAAAAATGATATTCTAAAATTTACAAGCGAATGAATGGACATAGAGAATATTCTCCTGAGCGAAGTATCACAATCCTAGAAAGAGAATCAGGAGATATACTCACTCATTAGGGGACTTTAAGAAAAAAGAGAGAGATGTCATTGTATACAAGATCTCAAGGCTAGAACATAGCTAAATGACAAGAGTCTCACTTCTGCATTGGTGGCTTCTGGCAGCAGTATGGGAAAGGGTTTTTCTTTAAGGGTTTGAACACATGGAGTTTAATTATGCTCCAGTAAGTAAACGAGCGGCATGAATATGTATTTTTGTAAATGGGGAGATTATAGTAGTGGGTATGAATCTAAGAATTCTAATAACTGAGTTGGATGGGGTGCATAATGTAAAATCACCATATAACAAATATGTAAATAAAAAAGCCCCCAGAACAACAATTGACAAAAAGCATACCAAGAACTAACCAAGAATAAATAAAGGAAACAATGGGAATATGCAGGTACAAGAATAGATACATTAATACATAGATCATCAAGACACCACCAGAAGAAGCAAATGGTTTTATAGCTCCAAGACCTGAACAAAACAACGAAGAGGAAACAGAAGTAAATGACCTTAAAAACAGCTTGATGGAAATAGTAGAAGCTTTCAAAGATGATATAAAAAACTGCCTTAAAGAAATAGAAAAAAATACAAACAGAAAATTGGAAGAAATGAAAAAATTTCCCAGAAAGAAAATAAATAAAATGCAGAAAAAGAGAACAAACAGGTGAAAGAAACATTCCAGGAAATAAAAATTAAAATAGAAGCAATAAACAAGGCATAAACCAAGACAAAGCTGGAAATAAAAACCTGAAGAAAAGACCTGGAACCGCAGATTCAAGCATAACCAAGAGAATCCACCACATGGAAGAAAGAAACTCTGGAGTGGAAGATGCAATACTGGTAATAGATATACCAGTTAAAGAAAATACTGAAACCAAAAAAGTCATAACACAAAATCTCCAGGAAATCTGAGATATTATGAAAGGGCCAAATCTGAGAATAATTGCAATCAAAGAAGGAGAAGAACACCAGCTCAAAGGCACAGAAAATATATTAAACAAAATTATAGAAGAAAACTCCAACCTAAAGAAGAAAATACTTATAAAAATACAGGAAGCATAAACAATACCAAGTAGGCTAGACTCACAAAAAAAATCTGCTTGCCATATATTAATCAAGTCACTAAACATACAGAAAAAGAAAAAATACTAAGAGCTGCAAAGGAGAAGGGCCAAATCACCGAAAAAACAGACCCATCAGAATAACACAGGAATATTCAATGGAAACAATGATAGTAAGAAGGTCCTGGTCAGACATTATACAGACTATAAAAGTGTATGGATGCCCAACTTGACTACTGTACCCAGCAAAACTATCAGTCAGCATAGATGGAGTAAGCAAGATATATCATGAGAAAACCAGATTTAAACAATACCTACTCACAAATCAGTCTCTAGAAAAAGTACTATAGGGAAAAGTTCAACCTGAGGAAAACATGCACACACATGAAACCACAAATAATTGATAATTCCACAGAAGAAAATTCCAAAGAAAGGAAATGCACAAAAGATATCAACAAAAATATCAGGAAATATCAATTATTGGTCATTAATATCAGTTAATATCAATATTGGTCATTAATATCACTTAATATCAATTGACTCAATTCACCTATGAAGAAACTCATGCTAGCACGATGGATACAAAAAATAAACCATCCTTTGGCTGCATACGAGAAGCACACCTCAACCTTAAAGGTAGACACAGGCTTAGAGTAAAGGGTTGGGAAAACATTTTCTAATCAAATGGCTCTAAGAAACAAACTGATATTGCCATTTTAATCTCTAACAAAATAGATTTTAAAATAAAATCAATAAAAAGAGTCCAGGATGGACACTACTAATTCATCTCAGGAAAAATCCACCAAGATGAAATTTCAATCCCGAATATCAATGTCCATAACACAAGGGAATCTACATATTTTAAAGAAATTCTAATAAAGTTTAAACATCATATCAAACCTGTAACACTAATAGTGGGAGACTTTATTGCCCCACTATCACCCTTAGATAGGTCAACCAGAGAGCAGCTCAGGAGCAAAATAAGGGATCTAACAGAAGTTATGGCATATAGTAGATATATACCAAAACCTACACCCAAACAAAAAGACATATACAAATTTTCCAGTATCTATGGAATTTTCTCTAAAATTGACCACATACCAGGTCATAAAACAAATATCAACAGGTACAAAAAATGGGTATAACTCCCTGTACCATTTCAGATCACCAGTGTCTAAAGTTAGAGTTCAAAACATCAAAAATCACAGAAAGCCTACCATCTCAAGAAAACTAAATAACACTCAACTGAACAACTTTGGGTCAAAGAAGAAATTAAGAAAAAAAATCAAAGACTTCCTCAAATATAATGAAAATTAATCTACACCATACACAAACTCATGGGACAAAAAAAAAAGCAGCCTTAGGAGGAAAATTCATAGCAATAGATGACAATGAAATAAAACTAGAGAATTTCCCCAAAGAGAAGTAATAGCACAGATGAAAGCCCTAGAAAAAGTAGAAACAAAGTCACCTACAAAGAATAGATGGCAGGAAATAAACTTAGAGCTGAAATCAACAAAATTGAAACAAAAAGAACAAGGCAAGCAATCAATGAATCAAAGACATGGTTCTTTGAGAAAGTCAACAAGATAAACCCTTATCCAAACTAAGCATAAAGCAGAGAGAAAGTATCCAAATTGACAAAATTGGAAAAGAAAATGAAGACAGACAAACAGACCCCTAGGGAATCCAGAGAAATATCAAGACAAATTTGAAAATCTATACTGAGCCAGTAACAGGACCAGGTTCTGTCTGTTGACACACTCCACAGCAGACAGAGATAAACTTTGGCTGTCAGGGATCCCTGAGCTGCTGCTAAGACAAGGGAACTTGCATGGCTACACTGCCTCAAACTGCTACAACAGAGAAGGACTAAGGACTTGAAATTCAGACCCCTGCCAAGAGCTGAGTCAGGCATTGAGCAGACTCCTTGCTCAAAGGTGACAGGAGACATACAAGCCCTCTTGCCACAACTGACCAGAAGCCACCTAATCGTGAACCACTGATGCCATGGGCAGAAGCCAGTGCAAAAATATATATAATAATATAAAGAACAATAAGGTAACTCCAGAAGAAATTGGTGGTTCTAAAACTACAAGACCTGAACTGAGCAATGAAGAGGAAACAGAAGTAAGCAACAACAAAAATAACTTTATGATGATCATTGAAGCCCTCAAAGAAGATATGAAAAATTCCCTTAATGAAATAGAAGAAAATACAAACAAAAAATTGGAAGAGATGAACAAATCTATGAAAGAAATATGACAGAAACTAAAAACTGAAATAGAAGCAATAAAAAAGACACAAAATGAGGCAAGGATGGAAAGAGAAAACCTGAAGAAAAAAGCTGGAACCACAGATACAAGCATAACCAACAGAATTCAAGAGATGAAAGATGGAATCTCTGAAGTGGAAGACTCAGTAGCTCAAATAGATATATCAATTAAAGACAATATTAAAACCAAAGAAGCCATAAACAAAATGTTAGGAAATCCAGGATATCATGAAAAGACCTAACTTGAGAATAACAAGAATAGAACAAGGAAAAGAATACCAGCTCAAAAGCACAGATAATGTATTCAATAGTCATAGAAGAAAAATTTCCTAACTTGAAGAAGGAAATGCCTATAGAGGTACAAGAAGGTTAAAAGAACACCAAATAGATATGACCCCCAAAAGATCTCTGCACGCAACATAATAATGAAGTCACAAAACATACAAAACAAAGAAAAAGTTTTAAGAGCTACAAAAGAAAAAGCGCCAACTTATCTGTAAAGGCAGACCAATCAGAATAACACCTGACTATTCAATGGAAACGATGAAAGCTAGAAGGGTTTGGTCAGGAGGTACACAGAAGCTACAAGAGCATGGGTGCCAAACTAGAATACTATGCCCTGCAAAATTATCAATCACCATAGATGGATTAAACTAGATATTTCATGACAAAGTCAACCTGAAACAATATCTATCTATCAATCCAGCACTAAAGAAAGTTTTAGAGAGAAAACTCCAACATAAGATCCCCAGATACACACATGAATCCACAAACAATCAATAACCCCACAGAAGAATACTCCAGAGAATGGAAATACAAACAAGTTACAACCAAAAATAACAGGAAATACCAATCAGTTGTCAATAATATCCCTTAATATCAGTGGACTCAACTCTCCTATAAAACGACACACACTAACAAGATGGATAAAACAACAGAAGCCATCCTTCTGTTGCCTACAAGAAACACACATCAACCACAAAGACAGACACAGGCTGAGAATAAAGTGTTGGAAAATATTTTCCAGTCAAATGGTCCTAAGAAACAAGCTGGGGTTTCAATCCTAATATCTAAAAAAGTACACTTTAAGGTAAAAGCAATTAAAAGGGATCAAGGTGGTCATTACTTATTTATTTATCACAGGAAAAATTTGTCAAGAGGCAATTTCAATCCTGAATATTTATGCCCCTAATATAAGGGCACCTACCTATTTAGGGCACCTAAAAGAAACACTGCTAAACCTCAAAGCCCACATCAATTCTCACTCACTAATAGTGGGAGACTTCAATACCCCACATTCAACCTTGGATAGGTCAACCAGACAGAGACTCATCAGAGAAATAAGGAGTCTAAAAGAGGTTATGACGCAAATGGATTTAGTAGCAATCTACAGAAGCTTCCACCCAAATGCAAAGAAATATTCCTATTTCTCAGCCCCTCATGGAACTATTATCAAAATTGACCAATTAATTGGTCACAAAAAACTATCAACAGATACAAAAAATGAAAATATTCCCTTGTAACTTATCGGACCACCAGGGCCTAAAGTTAGACTTCAACAAAATCGAAAATTAAAGAAAGCCTAGCACCTCATGAAACTAAACATCACTCAGCTGAACCACCTCTGGGTCAAGGAAGAAACTAAGAAAGAAATCAAAGTCTTCCTAGATTTTAATGAAAATGAATCCACAGCGTACCCAAACTTGTGGGACACAATGAAAGTAGTCTTAAGAGGAAAATTCATAGCACTAGATGCCTATATGTAAAACCTAGAGAAATCCCACACTAGAGACCTAACAGCTCAGCTGAAAGCTTTAGAACAATTAGAAACAAACTCACCTAGAAGGAATAGATGACAGGAAATCATCAAACTTAGAGCTAAAAAAATACATTTGAAACAAAAGGAACAATACAAAGAATCAATGAATCTAAGAATTGGTTCTTTGAGAAAGTCAACAAGATATATAAGTCCTTATCCAAATTAATCAAAAAACAGAGACAGGGAGTCCAAATCAACAAAATCAGATATGAAAAGGGGGATGTAACAACGGACCCTCAGGAAATCCAGAGAATTATCGGATCATACTTTGAAAATCTGTATTCCACAATAATGGAAAACCTAGAAGAAATGGACAGCTTTCTGCACAGGTACCATCTACCAAAATTAAATGAAGATCAGATTAATTACCTAAACAGACACATAACCCTTAAGGAAATTGAAGCTGTCATTAAAAGCCTCCCCAAAAATAAAAACCCTCGTCCAGATGGTTTCAGAGCAGAATTCTGCCAGACATTCAAAGAAGAATTATTACCATTACTCCTCAAACTATTTCACACAGTAGAAACTGCAGGAATATTGCCAAATTCCTTTTATGTGGCCACAATTACCCTAATACACAAGCTACTCAAATACACAGCAAAGAAGGAGAACTGCAAAACAATTTCCCTCATGAATATTGATGCTAAAATTATGAACAAAATTTTAGCAAAATGTATACAACAATATATAAAAAATAGCATCCAACACGACCAAGTAGGCTTCTTCCCAGAAATGCAGGGCTGGTTTAACATATGAAAAACCATAAATGTTATTCATTATATAAGCAAATTAAAAGAACAAAACCACATGTTTATTACTTTAGATGCTGAAAAAGCCTTTGACAGAATTCAACACACCTTTATGAATAAAGTCCTGGAGAGATCAGGAATACAGGGAGAATACCTAAACATAATAAAGGCGATTTACAAGAAGCTGACAGGAAGTATCAAAATTAATGAAGAAAAATTCAAAGCAATCCCACTAAAATCAGGAACTAGAAAAGGATTTCTTCTCTCCCCTTATCTATTCAACATAGTTCTCAAAGTTTTAGCTAAAGCAATAAGAGAATGAAAGGAGATAAGAGGTTACAAATTGGAAAAGAAGAAGTGAAACTATCTCTATTTGTGGATGATAAGATAGTATACATAAATGACCCACAAAATTCTTTCAAGGAATTGCTTTGGCTGATACACACCTTCAGCAATGTGGCATGATACAAGATTAACTCAAAGAAATCAGTAGCGTTTCTATTCCCTAAATATGGAAGAACTGAAAAAGCAATAAGGGAAACAATACCCTTCATAATAGCTGCAAATGATATTAAATACCTTGTAGTAACTATAACCAAAGAAGTAATAAATCTGTTAGACAAAAATTTTAAATCACTAAAGAAAGAAACGGAAAAGGATATCAGAAAATGGAAAGCTCTCACATGTTCCTGGATTGGTAGGATCAACATACTAAAATTGGCAATTTTACCTAAGCAATCTACAGATTCAATGCAATTCCAATCAAAATTCAAACACAATATTTTATAGACCTTGAGAGAACAAAACTCAACTTTATTTGGAATAACAGGAAAGCCAGGATTGCCAAAAAAAATTCTGCTCAACAAAAGAAACTCAGGAGGCATCACCATCCCTGACTTCAAGTTATACTATAGAGCTACAGTAATAAAAACAGCCTGGTACTGGCATAAAAACAGACTTGTGGATCAATGGAATAGACCTGAGGATCCATACATTAATCCAAAACCTAAGAACACCTGATCTTTGACAAAGAAGCCCAAAATATTCAATGGAATAAAGATAGTATATTTAACAAATGGTGTTGGCAAGCTGGATGGTAGTGTGTAGAAAAATGCAAATAGATCCAAGCCTGTCACCCTGAACAAAACTCAAATCCAAGTGGATCAAAGACCTCAATATAAACCCAGCCACTTTAAACCTGGTAGAAAAGAAAGTGTTAAATACACTTCTATGAATTGACACAGATGACCGACCACTTCCTAAACATAACACCAGTTGCACAGACACTAAAATTAACAATCAATAAGTTGGATCTCCTTAAGCTAAGAATCTTCTGCAAAGTTAAGAAAATTGTCAATAGGACCAAACAATAGCCTGCATAATGGGAAAAGATTTTCACCAACCTTACATGTGATAGAGGACTATTCTCTAAGATATATAAAGAACTCATGAATCTGAAGGCCCAAACTTTGAATAATCCAATCAAAAAATGCTGTTCGATCTAAAAAGGGAATTTTCAGCAGAAGAATTATGAATGGCCCAAGGCACCTGAAAAAGTGCTCATCATTTTTAGCCATTAGAGAAATGCAAATAAATAAAAACAACTTTGAGATTCCTCCTGACACCTTTTAGATTGGCTAAGATAAAAGACACAGAGGACAGACAGCCTATTATGGATAGGATGCGGAACAGGGGAAACACTCCTCCAATGTTGGTGGGAGTGTAAGCTTGTTCAGCCACTTTGGAATGCAGTATGGCAGTTTCTCAAAGAAATTGAGAATTAATCTCCCCAACGACCCAGAAATACCACTTCTGGGTGTATACCCTAAAGATGCACAATCACACTCCAAAGGCATTAGCTCAAATATTTTCATAGCAGCATTATAGAAAGAACCTGGAAACAACCTAGATGCCCCTCAACTGAAGAATGGATTAACAAACTGTGGTACATCTACACAATGGAGTACTACTCAGCAGTAAGAAAAAATTATATCCTAAAATTTGCAGGCAAATGGATGGATTTGCACAATATCCTCCTGAGCGAGTTATCACAAACCTAGAAAGATAAGCAGGGGATGTACTTATTCATTAGTGGATTCTAAACAAACAAATAATCAAGAAAAGCAAAGCATTCCCAAGCTGCAAATCACAACCACTGAATAGCTTGAGATCAGAAACACCTTGGACTGACTCCTTGGATCCCCCTCCCCCTAGAGGAACACCTGACTCAGTCTTGAGGTTAGGGGGAGTAAACTGGATCTGCCAGGAGTGGTGGCTGAACTAAGCAATATTAGGAGTTGGGACTTTGGGACTGCCTGCTGCTGCCCAGGGAGGGGATCGGTAGTTGTGGAGAAGAGAGAATGACCTGATGTGGTGGGAGGGGGAAGGGACCTTGATTAAGGATATACAAGGATAAATGTGTGACTCTTTGTTCATAATAATAAAAGAAGTTTAAAAGATAAAATCTATACTGAAAATAATGAAAAACCTAGAAGAATTGGACAGCTTTCTAGACAAGTAACACTTACCAAAATTAAATTTCTATCAGAATAAAGACCTAAACAGACCTCTAGCCTCAAAATATATTGAAGCTGTCATTAAAAGTTCCCAAATAAATAAAGACTAGTTACAGATGGTTTCAGTGCAGAATTCTACCAAACATTCATAGAAGAAATAGTACCAATTCTTCTCAAACTGTTCCATACAGTTGAAAATGATAGAACATTACTAATGTTTTATGAGGCTACAATAACCCTGATACCCATGCCAAAGATGTAAAAAGAAGAGAATTACAGACCAATTTCCCTCATGAACCTTGGTGCAAAAATTCTCAATAAAATTCTGTCAAATGGAATACAACAACTTATAGAGATAATTCATTCACCACGATCAAGTAGGCTTCATTCCAGAAATGCAGAGATTGTTCAACATATGAAAAACAAAAGTCATCCATCTTACAAACAAATTAAAGGGAAAAAAAAACACATGGACATCTCCTTAGATGTTGAAAAAGCCTTTGACAAAATCCAATACTTCTTTATGATAAAAGTTTTAGAGCAATCAGGAATACAAGGAAAATATCTAAAAATAATAAAGGTGATTTTTAAGAAGTCAATGGCCAACATCAAACTAAATGGAGAAAAACTCACAGCAATCCCAGTAAACTCAGGAAATAGACAAGGCTGTCCCCATTCCCCTTATCTATTGAATGTATTTCTTGAAGTCTTTGATAAAGCAGTAAGAGAATAAAAGATTAATAGGATACTAATTAGAAAAAGAAGAAGTGAAAGAATTTCTATTTGTAGATGATATGATTGTATATATAAGTGACCCACAAAATTCACCACGGAATTTCTACAGCTGACGAACACCTTCAGCAATGCAGCAGGATACAAGATTTACTCAAAGAAATCAGTAGCTCTCCTATACACTAAAGATAAAAGAGGTGAAAAAGAAATAAGAGGAACATCACCTTTTATAAAACTGCAAGTAGCATTAAATACTTTAGTGTAACTATACTCAAAGAAGTAACAGTTCTTTTTGACAAAAGCTTTAAATCACTAAAGAAAGATTTGAAGAGGATATAAGAAAATGGAAAGATCTCCCATGTTCCTGGATAGGTAGGATCAACATAGTGAAAATGGCAAATTTACCAGAAGCAATCTATGCATTCAATGCAAATTCTATCAAAATACCAACACAATTTTTTACAGATCTTGAAGTAACAGTGCTCCATTTCTTTTGGAATAACAGGAAAGCCAGAATTGCCAAAACTTTTTTTTTCTCAACAAAAACCTCAGAAGGCATCACCATCATTGATTTCCAAGTTATACTATTGAGCTATAGTACTAAAAACAGCTTGGTGCAGCATAAAACAAGACTTGTAGATCAATGGAATCAAACTGAAGACCCTGACATTAACCCACTCACCTATGAACACTTGGATTTTGACAAAGAGGTTAAAAATACTCAATGAAAAAAAGATAGTACCTTCAACCAATGGGATAGGCATAAGTGGATGGTAGTGTGTAGAAAAATGCAAATAGATTCAAACTTATCACCTTGCACAAAACTCAAATCCAAGTGGATCAAAAACCTCAACATAAACCCAGATACACTGATCTTGATAGAAAAGAATGTGGGAAATACCCTCCATCACATTGCCACAGGTGACCACTTCCTAAATATAACACCAATGGCACAGACACTAAAATCAACAATCAATAAGTGGGACCTCCTCAAACTGAAAAGCTTCTGTGTAGACAAGGACACAGTCAATAAGACAAAATATAAGACAGCATACAGAATGGGAAAAGATCTTCACCAACCCTACAATGATACAGGGTTGATCTCTAAAATATATAGAGAACTCAAGAAGCTAGAGCCCAAAACCCTTATTAACCCACTTAAAAAAGTAGTGTTCAAAACTAAAAAGGGAATTCTCATCAGAAAAATAATAAATGGCTGAAAGGGACTTGAAATAATGATCAACATCTTTAGCCATCAGAGAAATGCAAATGAAAACGCCTTTGAGATACCACCTTATACCTGTCAGAATTGTTCAGATCAAGAACTCAAATGACAGCCTTTGCTGGGGAAGAAGTGGAGCAAGGGGAACACTCCCCCATTGTTGGTGTGAATGTAAGCTTGTTCTACCACTCTAGAATGATGCAGTATGGAACTTTATCAGAAACCTGGGAATCAGTCTCCCCAAGGATCCAGCAATACCACTATTTGACATATACCCTAAAGATGCACATTCACACCCCAAAAGCATTAGCTCAACTATGTTCATAGCAGCATTACTTGTAATAGCAACCCATATCCCTATCCACTGAAGAATGGATTAACAAACTGTGGTGCATCACACAATGGAGAACTACTCAGCAGTGAGAAAAAAATGATACACTAAAATTTGCAGGCAAATGGATATGGAGAATGTCTTCCTGAGTGAGGTCTCGCAAACCCAGAAGGATAAGAAGGTGTTGTTCTCACTCACTAGTGGATTTTATGCACAAATGTTCTTATCTTATTGAAAGATGATGGGTGAATAAAGTGATTTAAAACACACACACACATACACTCAAAATTTCTGGTTTGACTGCACATGTGTTGCTTAGCAGGAATTAGTGGTGACCATAGTGTATCTGTGGACATTAGTAGCTCTGTCCTACTGTGCTTTCTTCATCTGTAGCTGAGCCTAACATGGCTTGAAGTGCCTTAGATTTTATTTTTTATGTTTCATGTATTTTAGAGAAAAGATACAAAATTAACCGTTATTTTCATTATTTAATATGCCTACTTAAGAACAAACTAACTACAATTATTTTTAAATTTGAAGATGTTGGCCAAGTTTTTCCCTTTAAGATATACTCGATGCTGTATCTTTTTAAAAGAAATTTCAGTATAAATGTGCCTTTTATATTGTAATAGATGTTGATAAATAAATAGATAATAAATAAAGAAATATATAATATACAAAGATAGATGCAATCCCACAGCAGTCTTTCTGGATCCCTGAATCTTATAATGTTTCAACTCCTTCTTCTATAATGTTCACTGAGTCTTAGGTTTACAAGTTTTATTTTAAGTGTATAAAATTTGCTGGGCACCTGATTGTTAAGTTCTTCATTTTGAGCATTTCTAGTCTTCTTAATGCTCTCCCTTTCTTGCAAAGAGAAATTTCCTTGATTAGGAGTGAAGACTACACATATCTGTTGGCATAAAAATTAATATCTAGAATGCATCTAGTGATTATATTGATTTAGAAAAATGTAAATTGTAGGTTCTTTCACTAAGATCAATGATATTACTGGTCACAGGCAATTTGCTGGGTTTCAAGAAACTAGGAATGATTTCTTTTTTGTTGAGTAGGTCTTATGCCTAGTAAGACAGATGTTGGTTACTACAAATATATAGGTGTCAATTTTGCACCTTTAAAAATGTCTACTTTTTGTTGTCATTGTTGTTACATATAGGCATCACAGTTGGATAACACTATTAATTATATTCTCCATTGACAGCTTGCTTAGCACCAGAAAGTACTATGAAAGCAACTACTTAGGGATCTTTCATGTCAGATACAGCTTTATTTTTCAGCATCCTATGTGTACATTGCATGATGCTTTCAACAATGGGGACTTTTCTTTAACTTAAAACTTCTGGAAGTTATTTAAGAGCAATAGCAATAGCTTATATTATTTTGAGGTCCTCTTGTATTCCCTTGACAAACAACTTGAAAGGGACTTTCACAATTTTGGTACTAGTTTTTGTTAGATATTATTTGGCTCTGGGGGTAGCATTATCACTCAGAGTTATAACTTGATTTAAACATTGTCTCTCGCTCCCTCCCTCCCTTCCTTCCTCTCTCTCTCTCTCTCTCTCTCTCTCTCTCTCTCTCTCTCTCTCTCTCTCTGGAACATAAAAATTATTTATCTGCAATTTAGGTAATTATCTGTAATTAAATAATTATGTTCCTATAGCTCCTTTACAAAACTTTAGTGTTATTAATCCCACTTCCCAATCACTATTTCTGTGCTGCACTCCAATTTCACTCCATAAGTTAAAGTCATCCTTTTCCCAATGTTTTACTTTACATCTACAGATATGTACTCTGATGTATTCCTCTCTAGACCTCAACCATACCTTTTCAGCTTCCCTGGTTTATGCTATTACTTCAACATTTAAACTGTCATTTGAATATTTGGAGTTAGGAAGCACAAATGAGAATGAACATGAATGTTTCTCATACTGAGTCTTGATTATTTCCCATAATATAGTATTTTTAAATTCTGTACACTTACTGTGAATTTTTGTATATTTTTCTGAAAACAGAATAATAGTCCATTGTGTATATGTACCATATTTTCATTATCTATTTATCTTTTAAAGGACATATAGCTTGTATTAATTTCCTAGATATTATGAACAGAATGGCAGTGAATAAAGCTCAACATCTGTGAAAAATTGTTTATGAGTATTTCCTCTGAAAATACGTATGTGCACCAAATACATATCTTGGGCCCATGGAGAATGAGAAGATGTTCTGGGATTGACATAGAATTGATGTTACAGATGGCTATAACCCATCATGTGGGTGCTGGAAAACAAGACTAGAACCTTCAAAAGAACAACAACTTCTCTTGATGTCTGTGCTATCTCTACAGCTCTTTCTTTTCTTTTCTTTTTATATTACCTTAAGATACTGACCAAAATCATAATGAGAATTGTTTCCACTATTTTTTCTGAATATCTCCTCTCACCACATTTAAAGATGCATGTAACTCTTCATTGCCTATCCTATTCCAGAATGTGTGACTTTCTTTTCCTCTTCTTTCTCTTCCAAGCTGCTGCAGGATTTACAGATTGTATGCCCAGTGATTATTTCTATTCCAATTTGATAAAAAGGTCTTCAAAATACTTCTGAGTCTATATTTCAACTTTTATAAACAATACTAAAATATTACAAACATGGAATTCTGATTTATCAGTAATATTTATTTTGCTCACTTTCTTGTTTGATACACAAAGATCCTGGGCATGATGTCATGGGACACTACTTATATTGCAGCCATAAACACTATCAAGTGAGCTACAAACCCCAGACCCATGCCTACTCATTTATAACTAGCAGTCTGACAAACTTGTAAGAAAAGCTATTGTGATTTTCATATGCTTTGCATTGAATCTATAACTTACTTTGGGAAATTAGGTCATTTTATTGATATTTTGTATTTTAATCCATAAACCCAAGACTTGCCCTTGAATTTTCTATTTTTTACATATAAATTATACCTAATGTTGTATAAGTGTGGTCTACTTCCTCCAATAAGCTCATATCTAGGTATCTTTTATATAAATTTACTTAATGCAATAACTTCTATAATTTCTTCATAGATAATTTATTTTATATTTTCAAATTTTCCATGCTCCTTTGTGATAAAATTCAGCTCTTATCCTTCTTTTTCACCAATGACAGTTACTGTTCATTTAAAAGGAAGAAATTTATCACTCTCAATATTTCTTTTTTTTTCTTTTTTTCCTTCATTATTTTGTATTTATCAAAAAAAGTAAAATGAATTTAAAATGCAGAAAAGTTAACAAGAACTGTAAAGAGGATAAGAATCATAAACATGGCTTATCAAGGGTGGTAATGCAAATAAGATAGCTACACATATATTTACTTTGTGTTCAGCTTTCCCTCAGAATTTTTTTTCCGTCCCTGTATCTCCTCATACAAGGTCCCTTCCCCCTCCCACCATATCTTGACATTTCTCTGCAACTCCCCATCCCTTCGCTGGGCAGGGAGCAGACAGTCCTATAGTCCCACTGACCCAATAATGCTTGGATCAGTCTCCACTCCTGGCCAAATCCAGTTTTGTCCCCCCTCCCTCAAGAGTGAGTCTTGTGTTCCTATAGTTGGAGTGGGGTTTGAAGGGTAAGTCCAGAGTGTTTCCGATCCCAAGTTGTTCAGTGGTTGTGGTTTGCCGCTTGGGCATGCTTGGCTTTTTTTCTTGTTTGTTTGTTTAGAGACCACTAGTGAGTGAGTACATCCCCTGCTTATCTCTCTGAGTTTGTGACACCTCGCTCAGGAGGATATTATCCAAATCCATCCATTTGCCTGTGAATTTTAGGATATCGTTTTTTCTTACTGCTGAGTAGTATTCCATTGTGTAGATGTACCACAGTTTGTTAATCCATTCTTCAGTTGAGGGAACTCTAGGTTATTTCCAGGTTCTTGCTATTACAAGTAATGTTGCTATGAACATAGTTGAGCTAATACCTTTGGAGTGTGAATGTGCCTCTTTAGGGTATACACCCGGAAGAGGTATTGAAGGGTCCTTGGGGAGACTGATTCTAAATTTTCTGATAAAACTCCATATTGCATTCCAAAGTGGCTGAACAAGCTTACACTCCCACCAACAATGGAGGAGTGTTCCCCTTTGTCTGCATCCTCTCCAGCATAGGCTGTCATCTGTACCTTTTATCTTAGCCAATCTAACAGGTGTTAGGTGGTATCTCAAAGTTGTTTTGATTTGCATTTCTCTCATGGCTAAAGATGAAGAGCACTTTTTCAAGTGCCTTTCAATCATTCGTAGTTCCTCTGCTGAGAATTCCCATTTTAGATCTGTACCCCATTTTTTGATAGGGTTATTCAAGTTTTTGGGTTCTAAATACATGAGCTCTTTATATACCTTAGAGTTCAGTCCTCTATCACTTGTAGGGTTGGTGAAAATCTTTTCCCATTCTGTAGGCTGGCGTTTTGTCCTATTGACAGTGTCCTTGGCTTTGCAGAAGCTTCCCAGCTTCAGGAGATCCCACTTGTTGATTGTTGGTCTTAGTGCCTGTGCCACTGGTGTTATATTTAGGAAATGGTGGCCTGTGCCAATTTGTAGAAGTGT
>PVIH01020673.1:0-31706 GCA_004025045.1 Sigmodon hispidus
ATTTATTTTCTGTTTTATTGTTTTACACCATTTGTGCCCGTGGTCCCTAGGGATACAAGCAGTAGAGACTTCCTATCAGGCAATATATAGCTAGAGGCAACATAGAGTCCTGATAAACGCCTAGGTCATCGTGCTGGGAAAGGGCCCTCTGTAGGCTTCAGAGGAGTCTAGAACCACAAGCAGAGCACAGCATTTCCAGGAGAACGAGGCAGAGAAAACAGTTGCCTTGGCCAGAGGTGAGCATCGGGAAGCAGGCATGGATGCTTAGAAAGAAGAGCAGAGATGGCCTTGGAGACTGGGAAAGGAGAAGGCTGGAGGATCTGGCAACCAAAAGGAAGTAGGCACATGGACTAAAGAGGCAGGGAAATAAAGTTCATGACAAGAACACTGACCCCTCTAAAATCCACCTGGAGGGAGACACATTTAGCTTCATGTTAGGTGGAGGGGCGGACAGTGTTCCCAACAAGACCAATAAATAGCCTAGTGATGTCAGATGGTAACAAAGGCTCAACACTAAAATCTGAGTGCATAGGAGTCAGTGTCTCAGCAATGTCTCCTCAGAAAAAAACAATACACTGGTCATGATGTTGTGCTCAAAGTTCAAACCCCCAAAAGAGCACCAAGAGACCGGATCCAATGCAAAAAGACAGAGTCTTTAATATGAGTTAACTGGAGCCTCTCTGTCCGACTAATGTACCAGCAGAGGAGGAGAGACCCATAGCAGAACAGCTACTGAAAGAGGGGTTTATAGGACTAGACAATGGAAGGGTGTTATAAGATTCCAGTCTCCTAGGATTGGCTCAAGCCTGGTTGGGTAACATTGTAGTTTCATCAGAGAGACACCTGGAGCTGTTTGTCTGCTTCTGATTGGTCCTTTAGTATGGGGGGGTGGGAGTTGGTAAAGTATTCCTAGCTTCTGATTGGTCCTCCCCTGTGGAGTGAGGACTTCATGGCTATCTCTGTAGCTAGGACAAAAGGTTAAGAGCAGCCTGGGGTTGGGGAGGACATCCTGAGCAGGTCTTTTTGCTGAGGGTGCAATTCTGTGGAGGCCTCAGTATCTCAATGAAATGGAGAGTGAGAATAGAGACCCACAGATAATACCTTAGGTTCAAGCTTAGACGCCAAGCAGCTGGCACATGACCACGAGGCCACCCATATGCTCAGGGCAAAATACAAGAGGCTCTTAGGAACCTTTACATCATACAAAGTTGGACCTCCAGTGAAACGGAAGGTCATGTTGAGCATATTCCTAGAGGTGCTGCCCTCGTCCACTCTTGACTTGGTACTCACGAGTGATGAATAAGTAAGCCAGCCTCTTCCTGGCTCTCCTTGCTGCCTGTTTTATCAGGATATACAGCAACTCACCTCTGATGACACGTTGCTGCAGTGCAGGTTTCCGTCTGTTACTCCCAGCTCAGGGACCTTTAATGCCTGTGACAGGCTGAAAATTGGAATCCAATGAACCAAATCTAAGCTTTTCTTTGACTCACACTGTGTTCTTCAAAATTTGATTTAGGTGCACATTTTATAATGAGGATCATGCACTTCATGCATGCATGCAGAAATGTATGCACATACACATTTGGGGATTTCTGGCTTCTCGGAAAGTCTGGTGACTCTGCACTCAGGTCCCCACCTGGCAGTAATCAGCTGTCACTAGCATCTGTTCGTTAGAACTGTCACCTCTGTGCCTTCCTTCCCTGGCCTTTCACCCGCCGTGGGCCCCGCCTGCCCCCTGCAGTTGGTAAAATTCATTAACTCCTAACCTCCATGATGAATCCTTCACTAGTGCTCCAGTAAGCCTTGGAAATGAATGAGTTGCATATTCATTGAGAGGCTGCCTCAAAAAACAGGAGAGGGGGGGATAGAGGAAAAACACCTGACATCCAATGCCCAGCACGCACATGTGCACACATCCTCACTAGCACGTACACACACCACACAAAATAGCAAACCATAATACATGCACGTAAGACACACACACATATATACAGAAAAATGGGAGACGTGAGGCATGAGGAGATTTAACCAATAAAATGTGTGTTTTGAAGCTGTCACAATGAAACTAGTATTATGGATAATGGTTAAAATAAATATCTTCTTGCACTGAGCCAGCATGGCAGGCCGATCACCATGCTCTAGAGTAAGTGAGATGCACACAGTGCCTGGCCTCAGGAAGAGGATGTTTCCCTTTCCACTTTGTGCCATAAATTTTAAGCCACACTATCCTTGTTCCCTTTTTATCCTAAGTGACATTTTCATCTGCCATATACCTTATCCAATGTTTCCATGGTGGGGGGGGGCTGTGTGGGTATTCTTCCATAAGACACATTTCCAATGACTTTCACTGTGTCCATGTCATTGACAGGTTTGCCTTCAATCTTTCCCGACATCTCCTCCTGCTGCTTTCTACATCCCTTAGCTTCTCCTACCTTTTGGATTCTTGGAAGGTAAAATCAGTGGGATATTGATTAACTATTTAACATTGTTTAAATATTTAAACATAAACAATCTTTTGAGAAAAACTAATTTCCTGCAATTAGGCCAATGGTATTCCAGTCAATTAATTGAAATATTAAAAGAAAATGCACTCTCATTTGCAAGACACAGACTAATAATACCAGGGACTTATTGAGTCCACAAATGACTTCTAATCTTTCATCATGGCCAGCCCTCAAAAGAGTAGATGAGGAAATATCTGATGAGGAAGTTCGATGAGAAGTTTCTATGGAATTTCATCCTATAACCCTCTTGTAACAAATTCAAAACTCTTTCACAAGATTCTTGCCCTCTCAAAGCCAGTTCTCAGTAATGTCTCTTTGTGGCCGGAATTTTAGACAAAAACCATCCTTCAAATGTCTCACCGCTCTGTGAAGAGACAGGAAATATTCTTGGCTGACTTGATTGTGTTGCCAGCTGTCCTTTGGCAATGGCCCTTCTCCCCACCGCCTTTCTCTGTCATCCATAGTTACTTGAAGGTCCAGCGAGTCCCTCTCCCTTTGCATCATAAATTCTGCCCTGTAACTATCACTTGCCCCTGTCAACAATGGCAACTCTAGCTTGCAGTTGTATCCTTGTTCTCAGTAGCTCGTTTTTTATGTTGTCCTGATGTTGCAGTCTTGAAACACGACCAGGGAGTGAGCCACTAAACCAAGCCATGCGGGGAATCTCTATTAGGGTGGGTCTTCTACTGGCCAACTTCACAGGAAAGAGCAGCCCATTACTGGGTGTGATTTCTTCCTGGTTTTCAACCTTGATTGCCAGAAGCAGTATTAGAATAAAGGGAGTTTCCATACTTACCCAAAAGCTCCAGGTTGTAGGCAAGGTTGAGAAGATCTGTTTCAACCTCTCTGTTTTGTTTCCTCCTCGTTCTTCTCTTCATCCTCCTCTTTTTTTACCATGACTGCCCCCCACCACCACTTTGAACCCCCACCATTATTTTAAATAGATAATTAATCTTAGTTCATGAATCTTAGTCCTTGCATTTTCTACCTGGCATGAACCCTGTATGGTCTAAGGGCTCTAGTTTGGAAATTGAGGCTAGCTTGGAGAGATGAGACAAGTTGCAACCACCAACAAAAAGCCCTGACAGTATTACCCCTCTGTCCTAAATCCCACCAAGTCACTTCTTCCATTCAGCCACAGGAAAGCCTCCCCATCCTCAACCACAATCAAAACTGCCTCTCTGTGCCGTGTGTTCCTTCAGGTACTCTCTCTGCTGGTGGCTCTGACTGTAAGGAAACATAGAAAACTGAGGAAAGAGAGTCTGTACAGGGACTCCAGTCAGGATGAAGAGCTGTAAGGGACTGGAATGGCAGGAGCTTGGGGGAGTGTGAAAATCACATAATCTCCATCATCACAGCCTATTCACAGTTCAGCCCCTGCCCCAAAGGACATTCCTCACAATGTCTTCTCCCCTTGAATTTCTTAAAACACAGAATTGCTGCCACCTGCTCCTCCTGATGGGTAGAGTTCCTGGCAAAATGATGGGAGGCTGAGGTTCCAAAGTGTCTCTGGGCATCATTCCGAGCTCAAGCCTCTCCAGCGTACCTTCCACCCTGGCTTATTTATATTTGGAAAATGTGGCTGCATCCATCTAACACCCCTGCACAAGCAAACACCTATAAAAGCACCAGCTGGCCCTGCTGAGGATGGTGGAGGTGACATTCAACTCGCAAAGGCTTCAACAGGAGAATCAGAATCTGCAGGAAGCAGACCAAAAATAAAAATGGGTTCCCACCTCCCACTCACCCAAGTCAAACTGGAAAGGGCTGAGGTAGCCACAGCTGGGCTGGCACGGCTCAGTCCTGGCAGTGCCCTTGGCCCTGGCACCCACTGGCTTTGTTCTGAGTCTTGCCTCAGGGGTTTGGTGGCCAGAAGGAACCCCTTAACCACCACAAAACAACACATTCAAGTATGTTTTTAATAACCATAATGTGTGCTTTACTCCTCACTCCTATGCTGGGAAAGAAAGAAAGACACAATTAGTGTGTGAAATGGAACCTTGGAGAATTCTAAGCTAAGCAATTTTTCTGTGCTTCAGTTTCTGAGGTGGAGAATGGAAGTCAGTAATTTCTTAGGTCCTTGATTGGTAGCAGAAAACAAATAATAGCCTTGTGCACATGTAACTCCCCCTTCAGTTTTATGACAAGAGGTCTACTTCTCTGCCCCCTGAATCTGAGTTTGGTCACATCATGTACTTTAGTCAGTGGGACATTAGCAAACACTACAGAGAGTCTGGAAGTAAGCACATGCTTGACAATTGTCCTCTCTCACTATACATGGAAGGAGCCCTTGCTAACCTGCTAGAAGTGTCATGTGGAGAAGCTGATGTACCTCAGCCATGAAGCCATCTTTGAACACTGAGTACCTTATCCACTAGCATGCAGGTGTATGAGTCGCCTCAGAAAGGTCAGAGCTGCTTCATGGCTGACTGTCCCCAAAAGAGAACTGTGAGCATAAAACCAGAGACTCAAGATTTGTGGCATTTGGAAGGGTGAAAAGACAGAAAACTAAACAGAATCATCATGGATGGAGGAGTCCCACCATGTCACTCTGGCACCTGAGCTCTCTACCTTACATCTCTCTCTATGTCCATAGATTAGGGCATCTCACAGATCTACTGCCTGGAAACACCCAGGACTGAAATACAATGCCTTCTTACAACAGACTTATATTTACATATAAGAGACACAGAAACAGACAGTATCTGAACAAAGGCTTCTCTGTAGCAGCCATCTAGTGGGATGAGATGGTATCATCTGATTGGGGTTTGATTTGTACCTCTCTGAGGATTACTAATGGTAACATCTTCCTACTTCTTCAATATATATCTTCTATAAAGAAATATATATCCAGTTATTTAGAGCATTTGGTTTTTTATCTAATTATTTAGTTCCTTATATAGTCTAGATACTAATCCCTTCATAGACAAATAGTTTACAAATATTTTCTCTCATTCTGAATGTTGTCTATTAATTCTGATTAATTCTGATCTCCATTTTCCTTTTTTTTTTTTTCATGGTTGTATCATTGTATTTGCTTCCCAACACATCCAAAGTTTTTTTTTTTAATTTTGAATAAAGTCTCATTTTTTATCCATGTATCCCCTTGTTCAAACTCTCTTCCCCTTCCCACCCCTCCCAGTCACTCTCTCTTCTCCCCATCTCCTTAACTCCTCCCCAGCAAGGGCAGGAGGTCCCAAGGTCCCAAGGTTCAGCATCCACTCCAGGCAGATCCGCTTTACTCATCCAAACATCAAGACTGGGTCAGGTGTTTCTCTGGAGGGAATGGGCTCCAAGGTGCAGGTCCAATGTGCTTCAGATGCAAAGCTGTTCGGTGGTTGTAGTTTGCAGCTTGGAAATGCTTTGCTTTTTGATTAATGTCTACTAATGAGTGAGTAAATCTCCTGCCTGTTTTTCTGGGTTTGTGATACCTCACTCAGGAAAATAATCTCCAAATCCATCCATTTGCCTGAAAATTTTAGGATATCACAGTTTGTTAATCCATTCTTCAGTTGAGGGGCATCTAGGTTGTTTCCAGGTTCTTGCTATTACAAATAATGCTTCTATGAACATAGTTGAGCTAAGGCTTTTGGATTGCAAATGTGCATCTTTAGGGTATAAGCCCAATACTAGTATTGTTGGATCCTTGGGGATATTGATTCCCATTTTTCTGAGAAACCACCATAGTACATTTCAGAATGGCTGAACAAGCTTACACTCTAACCAACAATGGAGGACTGTTCCCCTTGCTCTGCATCCTCTCCAGCATAGGCTGTCATCTGAGTCATTAGTCTTAGCCATTCTGACAGATGTAAGGTGGTATCTCAAAGTTGTTTTGATTTGCATTTCTCTGATGGCTAAAGATGTTGAGCACTTTTTCAAGTGCCTTTCAGCCATTTGTAATTCTTCTGCTGAAAATTCCCTCTTTAGTTCAGAACCCCATTTTTATTGGGTTATTTAAGGTTTGGGGCTCTAGTTTCTTGAGTTCTCAATATATTTTAGAGATAAGTCCTATGTCACTTGTAGGGTTGGTGAAAATCTTTTCCCATTCTGTAGGATATCATTTTGTCTTATTGACTATGTCTTTGGCTTTACAGAAGCTTCTCAGTTTCAGGAGGTCCCCTTATTGATTGTTGTTCTTAGTGTCTGTGCTACTGGTGTTATATTTAGGAAGTAGTCACCTGAGCCAATGCTTTGGAGGGTATTTCCTACTTTCTTTTCTATCAAGTTTAGTGTGGCTGGGTTTATGTTGAGGTCTTTTATCCACTGGGATTTGAGTTTTGTGCAGGGTGAAAGGCTTGGGTCTATTTGCATTTTTCTACACACTTTGTCAAAGATCAGGTGTTCATATGTTTTTGGGTTAATGTCGGGATCTTCAGTTCAATTCCACTGATCCACAATGTCTGTTTTTATGCCAGTACCAGGCTGTTTTTATTACTGTAGCTTTATAGTATAACTTGAAGTCGGGGATGGTGGTGCCTCTGGAGGTTCTTTTGTTGAGCAAAATTGTTTTGGCAATCCTGGCTTTCCAATAATGCTAAATGAGTTTAGTATTGTTCTTTCAAGGTTTGTAAAAAATTGTGTTGGGATTTTGATGGGCAGTGCATTGAATCTGTACATTGCTTTTGGTAGGATTGCCATTTTTACTATGTTGATCCAACCTATCGAGGAACATGGAAGATCTTTCCATTTTCTGATATCCTCTTCAAATTCTTTCTTCAGTGATTTAAAGTTTCTGTCAAATAGATCTGTTACTTCTTTGGATATAGTTACTCCAAGATATTTAATGCTATTTGCAGCTATTATAAAGGGTTATGTTTCCCTTATTTCTTTTTCAGCCCTTTTTTCTTTAGTGTATAGGAGGGCTACTGATTTCTTTGAGTTAATCTTGTATCCTGCTACATTGCTGAATGTGTTTATCAGCTGTAGAAGATCCCTGGTAGAATTTTGTGGCTCACTTACATATACAATCATACCATCTGCAAATAGAGATAGTTTCACTTCTTCTTTTCCAATTTGTATCCCCTTAATCTTGTGTTCTCTTATTGCTTATATTAAATAGATAAGGGTAGAGAGAACAACCTTGTTTAGTTCCTGATTTTAGTGGGATTGCTTTGAGTATTTCTCCATTTAGTTTGATGTTAGCTGTTGGCTTCTTGTAAATCGCCTTTATTATATTTAGATATTTTCCCTGTATTCCTGATTTCTCCAGGATTTTATCATAAAGGAGTGTTGGATTTTGTCAAAGTCTTTTTCAGCATCTAAGGATATGATCATGTAGGTTTTGTTTCCTTCAGTTTGTTTATATAATAAATGACATTCACAGTCTTTAGTATGTAGAACCATCCCTGCATTTCTGGAATGAAGCCTACTTGATCATGTTGGATGATATTTTTTATTTGTCATTGTATACTGTTTGCCAGAATTTTATTGAGTATTTTTGCATCAATATTCATGAGGGAAATTGGTCGGTAATTCTCTTTGTTGCACCTTTGAGTGGCTTGGGTATTAGGGTAATTGTGGCTTCATAAAAAGAGTTTGGCAATATTCCTTCCGTTTATACTCTATGAAACAGTTGGAGAAGTATTGGTATTAGTTCTTCTTTGAATGTCTGGTAGAAGTCTGCACTGAAACCATTTGGACCTGGGCTTTTTATGTGGGAGGCTTTCAATGACAGCTTCAATTTCCTTTAGAATTATAGGTCTGTTTAGGTATTTAATCTGATTTTGGTTTAATTTTGGTAAATGGGACCTGTCCAAAAAGCTGTCCATTTCTTCTAGGTTTTTCAGTTTGTGGAGTCTAGATTTTCAAAGTATGCCCTAATAATTCTTTGAATTTCCTGGTGGTCTGTTGTTATGTCCCCCTTTTCATTTCTGATTTTGTTGATTTGGATACTTTCTCTCTGCTTTTGGTTAGTTTGGATAAGGGTTTATCTATCTTGTGTACTTTCTCAGAGAACCAACTCTTTGATTCATTGATTCTTTGTATTGTTCTTTTTGTTTGAATTATATTGATTTCAGCTCTAAATTTATTTCCTGCCATCTCCTCCTTCTAGGTGAGTTTGCTTCTAATTGTTCTAAGGTTTTCAGCTGAGCTGTTAGTTCTCTAGTGTGGGATTTCTCCAAATTTTTCATATAGGCATCTAGTGCTATGAATTTTTCTCTTAAGACTGCTTTCATTGTGTCCCATAAGTTTAAGTACATTGTAGATTTATTTTAATTAAATTCTAGGAAGACTTTGATTTCTTTCTTAATTTCTTCCTTGACCCAGAGGTGGTTCAGTTAAGTGATTATTAGTTTCCTTGAGCTGGTAGGCTTTCTGTGATTTTTGATATTGTTGAACTCCAACTTTAGGCCATAGTGGTCTGATACGGTATAAGGGATTATTTCCAATTTTTGTATGTATTGATATTTGCTTTATGACCAATTATGTGGCTAATTTTAGAGAAGTTCCATGGGGTGCTGAGAAATATGTATATTCCTTTGCATTGGGGTGGAAGCTTCTGTAAATATCTATTAAATCCATTTGCATCATAATCTCTGTTAGACACCTTATTTCTCTATTGAGTCTCTGTCTAGTTGTCCTATCCAAGGGTGAAAATAGGGTATTGAAGTCTCCAACTATTAGGGTGTGAGAATTGATGTGGGTTTAGCAGTATTTCTTTTAAATAGATAGGTGCCTAAATATTCAGGATTGATTATCTTGATCAATTTTTCCTGAGATGACTAAGTAATGTCCATTCTTGTCTCTTTTAATTGATTTTAGTTTGAAGTCTAGCTTGTTAGATATTAGGATGGCAACACCAGCTTGTTTCTTAGGACCATTTAATTAGAAAAATCTTTTCCCAATCCTTTACTTTGAGCCTGTATCTGTCTTTAAGGTTGAGGTGTATCAGGGATCCTTAGGTTGGAGTTTTCCCTCTAATGCTATCGGAAGGGCTATTGAGTCTTCCACTCCAGAGATTCTGTCTTCCATCTCTTGGATTCTGTTTGTTATGCTTGTATCTGTAGTTCCAGCACTTTTCTTCAGATTTTCTACTCCCACCTTTGCCTCATCTTGTGCCTTTTTATTTCAATTTTTAGTTCCTGGAATGTTTCTTTAATTTTTTGGTTTTCCTTTTCTTGGTTTTCTTTGTTTTCTTTCAGGGATTTTTTCATCTCCTCCAATTTTTTGTTTTTATTTTCTTCTATTTCTTTAAGGGAATTTTTTGTATCTACATTTAAGGTTTCTATAATCTTCATGTGTTTTTGTTGTTGTTTCCTCCTGTTTATTCTTCATTGCTCTGTTCAGGTCTTGGTTTTGTAGATTCAACCAGTTTGTTGTCTTGTTGTTCTTTATGTTGTTATATATATTTTTGTCCTGATGCCTACCAATTTCTTCAGTGGTTCACACTTAGTCACCCCCTGTCAGTTGTGGCTACAGGGCTTTTGTATCTCCTGTCAGCTCTGAGCAAGGGGTCTGCACGATCTCTGACTCTGCTCTGGACACAGTTCTGTAAAGGCACTTGATTGTCTATGATGATGTAGCTTGCTCTGGACCCTGTCCCCCACTCCTGCCCCAGAGAGGAATTATCTGGACAGGCAGCCCATTTTCTGTTTTTCAAGGCCTTATTGTTAGATATAATCCTGTTTGCATGTATTAACCTTTATTGCCTTCTAATTTTGAGGTCCCATCCAAACAAAGTCTGTCCTTAACTCAGAGTCTTAAGTGTTTCCCCTGTTTTTCTGTAGTTATTTTATAATTTCAGGTTTTATATTTAGGTCTTGGCTTTATTTTGAGTTTATTTTTATTGATGGTGATAAGTACAGGTCTATCTTATTTTCTGCATACATATATATTCCATTATCCAGAATCATTTGTTAAAGAGACTGTCCTGTTCACAATGCAAGGTCTCAGCACCACTATCAAAAATGATTTGGGTGTTCCTTCTGTAGCACATATATAGTTGGAACAACCAAGAAAATGTTACTAATGACCCCTGGGAATGTGTGACACACAAATCTATAAAGTGTTCTATATATTTTAATTTCCACAGAAGATATTCAAAAAACTCATACATACAAGAAAAGGATAAACCCATTCATGAGAATACAGGAAAGAACAAATGTCACTAGAGTAGTAGAGAATACCAAATGAGGATTATGAAATAATCAAGCAAACATTACCAAAACAACAACAAAATGACAAGACAATATACACAGTAACAATTTTTAATGTAAGTGGCTTCAATTTTACAAATAAAATGCACAGGTTGGCTTGACTGGATTTATAACAAGGCCCAACTGCTACTACCTGCAAGAAACTCACCTCCCTGAATACAACAAATACAGAATAACAATGAAAGGATGGAAAAAGAGTATTCTGAGAAAAGATAAACTGAAAGCATGACAAAGAAGACTTCAAGTCAAAATTATAGGCAAAAGGTCACCGCATATGAATAGTACAAATAATCAAGGGATTATAATTAAGTATATATATGTAGTTGACACACTAAACTTTATAGAAGATTATTAGACATATATAGGATGAGACAGACCCCAAAATAATGATAGCTAATGACTTCAGTGTATCATTTTCAGCAACAGATATATCATCCATATGAAAATACCAATAATAAAACAAAGGATTTAAATGATATTATACATCAAATGGATTTAACACCCATGTACACAGTATTTTACTCAGTGACTACATAATACATATTCTTAGCAACATGTGCAGCATCTTTTGTAAATACATAATACTGTAGGACATTGCAAGTCTTAAAAAATATAAAAGTAATTTACACAATTTATTGTATCTTATCAGTTAATATTGTAATGAAACAGAATTCAACTGAAAGGAAAAGTACAGAAAACAAACATGGAAGTTTGAAAGTACACTTTTGAATAATTAATTGGTTATTGAAGAAACTAGGAGACAGGCACATTTAAAATTTCATAGACTCAAATGAAAATTAGTTAACTAGAGAGAAAAATGATTCAAATCAATAAAATTACAAATGAAAGAAAAGATATTAAAACAAATGCCAATGAAGTCAAAAGAATAATTACAGAGTATTTTTGAAAACATAGATTTCAATAAACTGAAAGACCTAGAAAAGAATATAGCCACATTTCTGGACATTTAGATGATTCAAAACTGATTCAAAACGACATTTAATCTAAATAAATCAATAATAAGCAATGACATCAAACGTAATAAAATATTTTCTCCCATCTGAGTTCTACTAGCTCTCTAAAGAACTAATATCAATAGGTTGTTTCTCAAACTATTCCATAAAGCAGAAAATGAAGGAACTTATTAAACAAAATGAGTATTATCCTGATAGTACAAACCAGATAATATAACAAGAAAAGGTATGGGTTGATTTCTAGATAACCATGGGTGTAAAATCCTCAGCAGAAGAGTTACAAACTGAATTCAAAGCACATTAAACCCTACATAATGACCAAGTTGGTTTTATTCCAAGGATGCAAGGATGGGTATTCTGAGCAAAGAGAAACTGAAATCATAACAAATAATTCAAGCTAAAATTATAGGAAATAAGGTAACCTCATATGGACAATGAAAATCACAATCTATAATATAACAAATAAAAGTAGGGTCCAAAACCACATGATAATAAATAAATCTAAATCAATATAGGAAAAAAAACTCTGACAGAACTTAATCTTTATGATAAAAGTCCTAAATAAAATGGAATAAGAGGAACAGACTGAAACATGATAAAAGCTATATACAATGGACCAATGTCCAATTTTATATTAATCTGGAAAAACCTGAGAATACTGCTTCCAAAATCATATGTGAAACTGCTCTGTACTTTTATTCAGTGTAGAGTTTGATATACAAGCCAAAATAACAGAGAAAAGAAAGAACTAAAATATAAATAGAAAATGAAAAAGTCAAGTTACTCATATTTTATAATCAATCTTATAAATACTTACACTACCAGACACTTTTATAACTGATAAGAACTTTCAGCAAAGTTGCAGAACACAAACTCAAAAAAAAAAGCCTCACAACAATAATGAACATACTATTAAAAATACACAGCATAGAGAAAAAAGTAAAAATAATGAACATACTAAGGAAAAAGCCAGGAATATAAATATAGAATAAAATAGATCAGAAGATGGTAGATTACATCCACCAAATTCTAGAATGTTTGGAAAAAAACCAGAGATAGTTGAAGAGTGCTGTCCTGTGAGGTGAATGACTGTGAAAAAAGTTAGTTTCAACATCAAGGAAAGAAGCATCAGAAAACAGAACAAAAAGGTTTCAGAGGCTGTTCCAGGAGGCTCAACCCCAGCAGAGTTTTCTCTGTGGGGAGGGTGAGTACAAATTCAGAGGAATTTCCAGTACCAGATTATCTAGAGGGAAGACAGAGACAGGGAGAGAGAGACAGAAAGAGAGAGAGAGTCACAAATGCTATGACAAAAGAGAGGTTGGAGGGGTGGAAAGAGAGATTAAAAGTCCAATCAATACTGAACACATCATTTAAAAGATCTGCAGTCTAACCAGTTAGGAACCTTGGGGTATAACCATTTAGGTGCAAGGAAAAAATTCTTTCTCCTCAGCATGGGCTGGAGCAGTAGCCAGGATCCATTTTTGCAAGACTTTTGCTGAGCCTATGGCCACAGTTGTAAAACTATCTTCCTGCATGGTGCACTATGGGGATCCAAAGCACGGGTCAAGGGACTATACCCTGAGACCATGTCTACAGAATACTCCAAACTAAAGTGGAAATCTTTGAGGCAGAACCACACAATGTTCTGCATGGTAGAAATCTGGTCTGAACCACAAACTGAGACTTACTAGCTCCAAGTAAGGGGTAAAGTCTAAGCTATACCACCAAAAAGCAGGTTGACAGATCTACCAGTTGGTACCTAGAAACATAAAGCTTAGCCATCCCACAAACCACACACACACACACACACACACACACACACACATACACACACACACATGCTGTTGTAGAGCTAACAACACACAGACCAGCACAGGAAGCAAATACCCACAAAGATTCCACTCTTATAATCAAAAGAATCAAAATAGCAAAAGAAGGAAAGCAAGGGCATAGAAGCAGACTGCACCTGAGACCACGTAAGTCATGATGGACTTCTACCATTAAATTCACTCTCCTGTGCTGTGGCATAATCCCTTTGTACACTGTGAGAACTTGCTGTTTGGATTGGTTTAATAAAGGGCTAAATGGCCCATAGTTAGGCAGGTAGAGGTTAGGTACTTGCAGACAAAAAGAGAGGAAGAAGTGGGTCACCAGCTAGACCCAGAGGAAACAGGAGATGAGCGTGTCATGTTGAAAAAAAAGTACCACCATGTGGTAGAGCATAGATAAGAAATATGGGTTAATTTAAGATGTAAGATCTAGTTAGTAACAAGCCTAAACTATTGACCAAGCATTTATAATTAATAATAGGTCTCTGGGTGGTTGAAAGCCATCTGGTAGGACAGAGCTGACTGGTAAGACAGAAATCCCTGCCTACATTTCTGTATATTATTGTCATAGCTATTGTGTATGGGATTGCTCTCTTGGATTTTCTGTTGCCAGGTTTACTATTGGTATGTAAAAATGCTAGTGTCTTTTGCTTGCTGATCTTGTATCCCACAACTCTAATATCTTAAACCTGTGATGTCTCATGCTCCTCACCACTGAGAGGAACATTCCCATCCCAGAAACTTGGCATCCACTAGCTACTGAGGTAGATTTCTGTTGTAGTTTTTCCTCCCCTTGCTGTGAGGATCTACTCTAACAAAATCAATATAAGGGATAGAATTTATTTTGCTGACAGTCACTGGAGTGTAGAGTCAATCACGATGAGGTGGACTAGTAGCAGATCAGAAAATCAGGTGGCAGAGCCAAAGACTGGATGGTCACATTGTATCCACACTCAGAAAGCAGAAAGGGATCAATGGGCAATGGGCCAGGGCTATCAAGCCCACCCAGGGACCTGCTTCCTCCTGAAGGGCTCGCTCCCAGAGGTTCTTCAGCCTCTCCAAACAGTTCCAACAGCTAAGGAAACAAGTGTAAAACACATGTGCCTGTGAAGGACATTTAACATTTAAACCACAGCCCCACCATGCTCGTTAAGTAGGGGCTTTGCTATGATTGTGAACTGTCAGAAATACCCATACAAGGAACAGAAATCCTTTCATCCACTGGGAAATTGTTCTAAAATATCATGAACTTCATCTCATAAGAATATAAAAGTGAGAAAAATATTTAAGTAATGAAAATGATCTTACATTCTAAAATAGCAAAAAATGGGTTTTTTTGTTTTTTCTTTTTCTTTAACATTACTATGTCACTTATCACAAAAGCTGAGACTAACACTTTCTTTCTCTGGAGACTTCAGAAGAAAAGTTATAAAAGCAATAAAACTGACTTGGAAAGAACGAAAATGAAGTGACATGCGACCCTGGGGCAGGTGACAGACTGCATACACATGCTCCCTCTCTACCCTAGGAACAGAAGATTGCTTTTTCTGTTGGTACTCCGAAACTGGGATGGGACTAAAGTTCAAAACTGTATTCCTAGAAAAGTAGAACCTACATTTTCCTTTATTTTTTCTGTAACTCTCCTAAGGAGGACAGAAGCCAAGTGGCCATTCTTTTCCTTCAACAAAACACTTTTGACCAGCATCGGAGACGAAGTGATGGATAAGACTCTAGTGAAACACTCACTTGGCAGGAGAGATATCATGATCACAAAGGTGGTTTTCCCCGGGCAAGGTTTAGCAATTGCACTCTGGATGTGCTGACCCCTGCGATTTCCCCAAATGCAGGAAACTGGACTGCCTAGTTTGTGGTAGTTGGGGACTGCATTCACATTCTCCCCTGGCAAAAAAAAAAAAAAAAAGAATTTAATGAAAAGTCTACCTGGATTCTGAAACACTCAGTCACAACTTCTGAACCTTTTATCTATCTTGTATTTTAACTATTAATTTAGAATCATAATAGTTTTGAACAAAAAAATATATATTTTTGCCTGTCAGTATTTGAGGTGAATCTCTGTGGGGATAACACTATCCTCACCCCATGAAGCAGAGGAATCTAGGCTGGGACTGGAGGAACACCTCCCAGCATGGGCCAGGCACAACTGGCAAATACCTGCCAGTTGAAAGCTAGAAATTTTACAAAGTATTATCCAAGAGACCTCTTCTCCACAGAGACTTCTTCTCCATGGGATACTTGGATTTTGTCACAATGTAATAGCCATGGTTTCTAGCTAGGAGAATCTCAGAAGGTCTGGGAAGCAGAAAACGCTCTATGATATACCTTCAAAAGACCAAGAATTTTGCACCTATTTCTATTAGTCACTCAACAAAGACTAGCCCAGCTCAAGGGATAGGCAAATAGACACTTCTTGTAACAGGAGGTAGTAACAAAAAATTGATACCCTCTTTAATCTGTCATAGCAGAACCCTGATAAATTCTAGTCCATGATTCTCCTTCTCCATAGTTCTAGAAAATTCTTTTATCTTTGTTGTGTCTTAAGAAAGAATTTCTGAAGATTGATTGAAAAGGGAACTATCCGGGAGACAGTATGAAATTGACCTAGTAGCCTGCTAGATTTTAGACACTAAAAAAAAAAAAAAGAAAAAAGGCTATTAACTCAGGTGTATACATGTGTGTGAGTGTGTGTGGAAGGGAATGTATGTGCTACCATGTCCGGCTTTTTATAACTGAGGACCAAGCTGGGGCCCTCATACTGGCAGGGAGAGTGCTTTTCTAACTATCATCCCAGCCCCTCCAATCTCACTTCTACAAGTTCTTCCCGCCCACTAGCACACACATTCTTGGTATACGAAGCACAGTAGAAAGTATCTGCTACTTATCTCAACTCACCCCCCTCCTCAACTCACCCACCTCCCCCAACTCACTCACCTCCTCCACTGACAAAGCCCAGGGTTTGCTCTAAATAACCTTCTCTATAAGTCACATACTTCAGGAAAAGTAGGTATAGTCCTGTGTCTCGGGAGTGAGTTGCAGTTGCTTTGAATCTCTAACAGTTGACTCACCTGTGAATGGACAGACACATGACCTATGCCAGCCTCACCCCCTCACCTGTGAATAGACAGACACATGAACTAAGCAGAGTATCAAAATGTGAGAGAAAACATCTTGGAATGTTTCAGGAAAGCACTGTCCTAACAGACAGGAAAGAAAGTGGTGTGGGAAACAGTTCCTCTTCTGTCACTAAACAGGGTGCTCAGTGATGCCACAGCTACACCCAAGGGCACAGCCAGTCTCCCACAGACCTCTATCTTTCCATGTCTTCTAAACATGGAGGTTATGTACTAGACATAAAAGTCAGAGATATTTGAACTAATTAGCTTTTGACATTCAAGATAATCATATTAATACAATCCCGGGGTGGGAAGGATTTATTAAGTGTTATTTTGGATCATTAGCTTCTGCCCATTCCTAAGACACAACATACACAGATACATAGTTACTCATGCAGTCTTCATTTGTGAACTTAGGTACTCACTAAAACTTATTCCTCAGCCTTAAATCCAAGCTGTGGCCATTTGAAAGATACACATGGGTTCCGGGACCGGATGCTGTCTGCAGCGTGTCCCAGCGCACTCTGGAGTAGGCAGAGTTAAACTCTGTCTATCACAGTCCCCGTCAGGTGCTGCTGAGGGAATTCGCATGGTTACCCACCTCCAACTGAGCTAACAGATAAGGACTGGGTACCCTGAAGGACAGACTCAGACCCCGCCCAGAGGTGAGGAGGGGTCAGCAGGCCCAAGCACCTGTATCCCTGCCAGGGAGAGGAGAGTTGAGCTCCCATCAGCTCCCGTCAGTCCCGGTTCTGGTTCCAGGACAGGGTGCTGTCTGCAGAGCATGTCCCAGCGCACTCTGAAGCAGGAGGAGATAAACTCTGCCTGTCATGGTCCCCCCAGCTGCTGCAGAGGGAGTTTGCAGGGCCACCACACCGCCTCCAATTGGTCAAACAGAGAAAGATTGAAGACTTGAAATCCAGTCCCCTGCACAGTGCAGAAGTAGTGATTGAGCAGACCTTTTCCTCAGAGATCACAGAAGACACACAAGACCGAGTGCCACAACTGACCAGGAACCACCTAATCGTGAACCACTAAAGCCATGGGCACACGCCAATGCAAAAACTTACATAATAATATAAAGAACAACAAGGTAACTCCAGAAGAAAGTGGCAATCCTACAAATACAAGACCTGAACTGAGCAATGAAGAGGAAACAGAAGGAAGCAACACCAAAAATTCCTTTTTAATGAGCATCAAAGCTCTCAAAGAAGATATGAAAAATAGCCTTAAAGAAATAGAAGAAAATACAAACAAAATATTGGAAGAGATGAACAAATCTATGAAAGAAACATGTCAGGATCTAAAAACTTAAATAGAAGCAATAAAAAAGGCACAAAATGAGGCAAAGATAGAATTAGAAAATCTGAAGAAAAAAGCTGGAACCACAGATACGAGCATAACAAACAGAGTTCAAGAGATGGAAGATAGAATCTCTGAAGTGGAAGACTCAGTAGCTCAAATAGATATATCAGTTAAAGAAAACAGTAAAACTAAAAAAGCCATAACTCAAAATGTTCAAGAAATCTGGAACACCATGAAAAGACCTAATCTGAGAATAATAGGAATAGAAGAAGGAGAAGAATACCAGCTCAAAGGCACAGATAAAGTATTCAATAAAATCATAGAAGAAAACTTCCCTAACCTGAAGAAGGAAATGCCTATAAAGATACAAGAAGCTTACAGAACACCAAATAGATATGACCCCCAAAAAAAGTCAGCACACCACATTATAATCTAACCACAAAACATACAAAACAAAGAAAAAATTTTAAGAGATGCAAAAGAAAAGGGCCAACTTACATATAAAGGTAGACCCATCAGAATAATGCCTGACTATTCAATGGAAATGATGAAAGCTAGAAGGGCTTGGTCAGATGTTATACAGACGTTAAAAGAGCATGGCTGCCAAACTAGAAAACTATACCTTGCAAAATTATCAATCACCATAGATGGAGTAAACGAGATATTTCATCACAAAGTCAGACTGAAAGAATATCTATCTACCAATCCAGGACTACAGAGAGTATTAGAGGGAAAACTCCAACCTAAGGACCCCAGATACACCCACGAAATCACAAACAATCAATAATTCCAAGAAGAATACTCCAGAGAAAGGAAATACAAACAAGTTACCACCAAAAATGGCAGGAAATATGAATCAATGGTCACTAATTTCCCTTAATATCAATGGATTCAACTCTCCTATAAAACGTCACACACTAACAAGATGGATACAACAGAAGCCATCCTTTTGTTGCCTACAAGAAACACACCTCAACCACAAGGACAGACACAGGCTTAGAATAAAGGGTTGGGAAAAGATTTTCCAGTCAAATGGTCCTAAGAAACAAGCAGGGGTTGCAATCCTAATATCTAACAAAGTAGACTTTAAGCTAAAAGGAATTAAAAGGGACCAAGATGGTCACTACTTATTCATCACAGGAAAAATTGGTCAAGAGGAGATTTCAATCTTAAATATTTATGCTCCTAATATAGGGGCACCTACATATGTAAAAGAAACACTGCTAAAGCTTGAATCCCACATCAATTCTTACACCCTAATAGTGGGAGACTTCAATACCCCACTTTCAACCCTGGATAGATCAACCAGACAGAGACTCAACAGAGAAATAAGGAGTCTAAAAGAGGTTATGATGCAGATGGATTTAATAGATATCTACAGAAGCTTCCACCCAAAGGCAAAGGAATATACATATTTCTCAGCTCCTCATGGAACTTTCTCCAAAATTGACCACATAATTGGTTATAAAGCAAATATCAACAGATACTAAAAAATGGAAATAATCCCTTGTAACATATCAGACCACCAGGGCCTAAAGTTAGAGTTCAACAACATCAAAACCCAAAGAAAGCATATCAACTCATGGAAACTAAACATCAATCAGCTGAACCATCTCTGGGTCAAGGAAGAAATTAAGAAAGAAATCAAAGTCTTCCTAGAATTTGATGAAAATGCATCCACAACATATCCAAACTTGTGGGACACAATGAAAGCAGTCTTAAGAGGAAAATTCATAGCGCTAGATGCCTATATGAAAAACCTTGAGAAATCCCACACTAGAGACCTAACAGCTCAGCTGAAAACCTTAGAACAATTAGAAGCAAACTCACTTAGAAGGAGTAGACCTTAGGAAGTAATCAAACTTAGAGCTGAAAACAATACAATTGAAACAAAAAGAACAATACAAAGAATCAATGAATCAAAGAGTTGGTTCTTTGAGAAAGTTAACAAGATAGATAGGCCCTTAGCCAAACTAATCAAAAATCAGAGAGAGAATGTTCAAATCAACAAAATCAGAAACAAAAAGGGGGACATAACAACAGACCCCCCCAGGAAATACAGAGAATCATCAGATCATATTTTGAAAATCTGTATTCCACAAAAATAGAAAACCTAGAAGAAATGGACAGCTTTCTGGACAGGTACCATCTACCAAAATTAAATGAAGATCAGATCAATTACCTAAACAGGCCTATAACCCTTAAGGAAATTGAAGCTGTCATTAAAAGCCTCCCCAAAAATAAAAGCCCTGGTCCAGATGGTTTCAGTGCCTAATTCTACCAGACATTCAAAGAAGAATTACTACTGTTACACCTCAAACTATTTCACACAGTAGAGACTGAAGGAATATTGCCAAACTCCTTTTATGAGTCCACAATTACCCTAAAACCCAAGCCACTCAAAGACACAACAAAGAAGGAGAATTACAGACCAATTTCCCTCATGAATATTGATGCGAAAATTCTCAACAAAATTTTATCAAACCGTATACAACAATGTATAAAAGATATCATCCACCACGACCAAGTAGGCTTCATCCCAGAAATACAAGGCTGGTTTAACATATGAAAAACTGTAAATGTTATCCATCATATAAACAAACTAAAGGAATAAAACCACATGATCATATCCTTAGATGCTGAAAAGGCCTTTAACAAAATCCAACACTCCTTTATGATTAAAGCCCTGGAGAGATCAGGAATACAGGGAGAATACCTCAATATAATAAAGGGGATTTACAAGAAGCCGACAGCCAGTATCAAACTTAATGGAGAAAAACTCAAAGCAATCCCACTAAAGTCAGGAACTAGACAAGGATGTCCTCTCTCCCCTTATCTATTCAATATAGTTCTCTAAGTTTTAGCTAAAGCAATAAGGGGACGAAAAGAGATTAAGGGCATACAAATTGGAAAAGAAGAAGTGAAGCTATCTCTATTTGCAGATGATATGATTATATACATAAGTGACCCACAAAATTCTTCCAAGGAACTGCTACAGCTGATAAACACCTTCAGCAATGTAGCAGGATACAAGATTAACTCAAAGAAATCAGTAGCCCTTCTACACACTAGAGATAGAAGAGCTGAAAAAGAAATAAAGGAAATATTACCCTTCATAAGAGCTGCAAATAATATTAAATACCTTGGAGTAACTATAACCAAAGAAGTAACAGACCTATTTGACAAAAATTTTAAATCACTGAAGAAAGACATTGAAGAGGATATCAGAAAATGGAAAGCTCTCCCATGTTCCTGGATTGGTAGGATCAACATAGGAAAAATGGCAATTCTACCAAAGGCAATCTACAGATTCAAGCCACTGCCCATCAAAATCCCAACACAATATTTTTTGGACCTTGAAACAACAATACTCAATTTCATTTGGAATAACAGGAAAGCCAGGATTACCAAAACAATTTTACTCAACAAAAGAACCTCAGGAGGTATCACCATCCCTGACTTCAAGTTATACTATAGAGCTACAGTAATAAAAACAGCCTGGTACTGGCATAAAAACAGACTTGTGGACCAATGGAATAGAATTAAGGATCCAGACATTAACCCAAAAACCTATGAACACCTGTTCTTTGACAAAGAGGTCCAAAACATTCAAAGGAAAAAAAGATAGTATATTTAACAAATGGTGTTGGCATAGCTGGATGGAAGTGTGTAGAAAAATGCAAATAGATCTGAGCCTGTCACCCTGCATAAGGCTCAAATCCAAGTGGATCAAAGACCTCAACTTAAACCCAGCCACTTTGAACTTGATAGAAGAGAAAGTGGGAAATACACTTCTACTAATTGGCACAGGCAACCACTTTCCAAATATAACACCAGTGGCACAGACACTAAGACCAACAATCAATAAGTGGGATCTCCTGAAGCTAGGAAGCATCTGCAAAGCCAAGGACACTGTCATAGGACAAAACAACAGCCTATAGAATGGGAAAAGATTTTCACCAACCCTACAAGTGATAGAGGACTGATCTCTAAGATATATATAAAGAGCTCAAGAATCTAGTGCCCAAAACCTTGAATAACCCAATCAAAAAATGGGATTCAGGTCTAAAAAGGGAATTCTCAGGAGAGGAATTACGAATGGCTGAAAGGCACCTGAAAAAGTGCTCATCATCTTTAGCCATCAGAGAAATGCAAATCAAAACAACTTTGAGATACCACCTAACACCTGTTAGATTGGCTAAGGTAAAAGGCACAGATGACAGCCTATGTTGGAAAGGATGTGGAACAAGGGGGACACTCCTACATTGTTGGTGGGAGTGTAAGCTTGTTCAGCCACTTTGGAATGCAATATGGAGGTTTCTCAGAAAATTGAGAATCAATCTCCCCAAGGACCCAGCAATACCACTTCTGGGTGTATACCCTAAAGAGGCACATTCACACTCCAAAGGTATTAGCTCATCTATGTTCATAGCAGCATTATTCATAATAGCAAGAACCTGGAAACTACCTAGATGCCCCTCAACTGAAGAATGGATTAACAAACTGTGGTACATCTACACAATGGAATACTACTCAGCGGTAAGAAAAAATGATATCCTAAAATTTTCAGGCAAATGGATGGATTTGGAGATTATCCTCCTGAGTGAGGTATCACAAACCCAGAAAGATAAGCAAGGGATGTACTCACTCATTAGTGGTCTCTAAACAAACAAACAAACAAGAAAAAAAGCCAAGCATGCCCAAGCTGTAAACCACAACCACTGAACAGCTTGGGATCAGAAACACCCTAGACTGACCCTTCAGATCCCACTCCACCTAAAGGAACACCTGACTAACTCTTGAGGAAGGGGGGACAAAATTGGATTTTCCAGGAGTGGAGACTGAACTAAGCATTATTGGATCAGTGGGACCATGGGACTGTCTGCTGCCTGCCCAGGAAGGGGATGGGGAGTTGTGCAGAAGAAAAAATGACCTGATGTGGCGGGAGAGGGAAGGGACCTTGAATAAGGATATACATGGATAGGAAAAAAAATTCAGAGGGAACGCTGAACATAAAGTAATTTTATGTGTAGCAAATTATTTGCATTACCACCCTTGAAAGTCATGCTTATGATTTTTATTTTCTTTATAGTTTCTGCTAACTTATCAGCATTTTAAATTCAATTTACTGTTGAATAAATACAAATACTGTTAAATAAATACAAAATAAATAAAGAAAAAAAGAATCACTGCAAAAAAAAAAGAAAGATACACATGTATAAATTCAATGAAACTAAGTCACTGTCATACGGCTTCTCAGGTGAGGTAAAACAAGGCAGGTTGCCCTGTCTCGGTTCTTATAATTTAAACAAGAAGTTTTTTGCTGCATGTTTGCAGCCCATGATAGGAATTTTTGATGTTCTTTGTTACTGGTTTTTCATTTAAAATGTCCCCAGAGGGTTAGGGAGGCGGCTCATTAGATAAAATTAAGAGAACCTGAGCTCAGCTCCATCAAACCCTTATAACACAATCAACTTCAATACCCAAGCTGTGAGTATTTCCAGCCTAGAAGCCCTTAGTGGCCTGGAATCATGTTCAGATGATGCAAGGTCGTTCACCTCTACATCTAATCACCATTAGCAAGTCACAGCATGTTACAGTGAAAGGCTCACCCTTCACAATCAAAGATATTACAAGATAGCTTTTCCAAAAGCAGAGTGTTCTCATAAAGCATCTATTTTCAGCCCAGACTGGCTGTTCTTCCCCGGTTTCCTCATCCTGAGAGCACACCTTTGCTAACATGTCACTCTGACCTAGAGTCTGGACACCCTACGAGACAGGAGAGGTTTTCTTTCCAAACTCAGCATTTGAGTTCCGAGTCAATATTCCTTCTCTATGCTCTGAGCCAGAGATCCATCACACTTTCCACAAAGAGCCTGGACAATAGTCCCAACCCTAATGTGTCATCCTTTTTCCCAAGTGGTGGCATCTTGCACTGAAGTCAAGAGCACTGAATCCTACACTGATCCAGTCAACACAGCCACTTTCTCCACTGCCAGAACTTGGCCAGGACCCTAACAGAATGCCTGCATTAATTGCAAGTCACAACCAAGGGAGTATGACTCTGTCCTCTGGAAGAAGAAGGGAATTTAGATTCTCAAGGGTGGTCCTTATAAACTGCATAATGTATGACCAAGAGAGAGAGAGAAACCCATGCTCCTAGCTGAAAAGACCTTCTTCTCCAAAAGGCTGAACTACTCAAATCATGCTCCCCCAGAAAGTCTTACATTCACTTGTCTATTTCAAATTGGTCTCAATGTCTGCTATACTATCTAAACCTTAAAAAAGCTTTCAGTGACCTGACAGATCCAGCGGGCACTTTGCAGCCTTAGCGTTCAGTGGCTTCTGCAAACATGCCCTTCTTTGCTTCTAAGCTTGCCTTCCTCTCCTTCTCCCCAAACTCAGTCTTTTGTTCTTCTCTCCAGGACATTCTTGGAGTCTCTAATCCCTGACCCTGGGCTCTCTCTCACCCTTCACCTTATACACATGCTCGAACCAACCTTAGCCCCACATGAGGCTTCACCAAGCATTGGATGAGCCCTAAGTTTATTTGAGCAACTCAGACTTGTTTGAACTTTGTAAGTAGAATGCTTGCTTAACACTGTACACAGGCACCAATTCCATTTTACATATTTGTTCTCCTAGGAAATTTAAGTGACATCCCCATTTTACAAGATAAAGACACTGAGGCCCAGTATAGTGGCCATGCTGCACTCAAAAATCAGAACAGGAGTTGAAAGCCAGTTTGGGATGATATGATCATGAGATCTTCATACAAGAAACAGGAAAAATGAAGAGGAGAAAAGCAATCTTAGGGACAAAAATAGAGAAACTTTCCCAATTTTATACAATAGCTTGCTGTGTGGGCTACAGAAGCCACACAAGACCTGCATTTTCGTTTACCTGCTTATTAAGATTCTTAATGTCTATGAAACTCAACCTGTCTTCTAAAGTCCAGTCTTCCTCCTCTATCTGGGGAATGTAGCCATCACTCTCCATGATCATTCTGTTACTCCTTCACTAACATGTCCAAACCACAACCAAGTCTAATCCAACCAACCACAAGCTCCTCACAAATATGACCTTCTCCCCTCCCTATGAACTCAAACAAATAGGCTCCCTCCCCGAGTGTGCGCACACACATACGACACACACACACACACACACAGGCTCCCCTCCCCTGTGCACACACACACACACACACACACACACACACACACACACACAAAGGCTCCCCTTCCCTGTGCACTTACGAACCAGAGAAGTGCCTCCATTTTGTATCATAAAGGCACAATAAAGTTCAGTTTCACATTCCTGGCAGCTTGCCCTCATTTTATATATATATTTATATATATATACACATATGTATACATATACCCTTACTTTTTCTGGATTAGTAATACTAATATAAGTAACTCACATCTTTTGTATGAGCTTCAGGAAATCATAAAATTTGGATCCACTTCACAAAGGTCAAGAAGATTCCAGATAAGTATAGCCTAAGTTTTCCCACCTGTCTGTTCCTAAGGATGATACTTTTCTCTCCTGGTTTGGAGACTCTTGCCCATCCCAATTACTAGGAATGAGCCAAAAATTTACAAATATGTACATAAATTCTAACTTTTATTCTTAGTTTTAAGGTGTCTCAACAGATTTCCACTTGGCTGGCATATACAACTTGCTCCAAAGGAACACGAGCTCTGGACTTGTTGAAAGTTCATGTGGACCAGTCCAGCCAACATGGGTTGTTTCCTGTCTCCACAACTAGGTCAGATAACTACATGACTACATGCCTCTGACAAATGTCCCACTGCCCAGCCCATTACTAGCTTTTCAGCCTTTTGGGGCCCTGATAACACCCCAGTGCCAGCTTGAAGCAGTAATGGAAGAGAACACATTGCCCCATTTTCTGCCCATAACAAGTTGAAATGAGTTAAAAGGAAACCTTCTGGCATAGGAAACTTATGTTTTTGTGGAGGCCAAAATGTCCCTACAGCCTGGAGCTTGGCTTTGCAATCAGCCTCCTATGGGCTGTGGGACCCCTGAGATCCCAGGTGCTCTTGTCTCAAAGTGTCCTGCCTTGAGAAGTCAGGAGAATGACTGATCCCTGGCTGCATACACTGCTTACTCTGCTTACATGTCTGAGGAAAAAGAAGGGCCCCAGGAACCCATGGTCAGGCCTCCATCAAGAAAAGGGTCCTTGGGGACACTGAGGCTGCAGGGTCAGGAGCCTCCATATATGGATCTGGCAGACCTCACTAGAGAGGTACCTAGAGGCCAGGGACCTGCTAGGCTTGGCCCGGGGCCCCATCTCTCCAGCCTGTTTCCATGTCACAACCATTTTTCTGGGTGAGGGGAGAGAATAAAAATCTAGCAAGTATTTGTAATGATATCTTACATATTTAATAAAACCTGAAATATCAAGAGATCAACCCACATTCAAACTAGGCTGAGGTAGCTCCAGGAGTTTCAGGGATAACAGAACAGTGGTCACTCACATAGCTCCAGGAGTTCTGGATGTCCAGGAGTTCTGGATTTCTGAGAGTACATGGCCAAACAGCTGGGCTTCAATAGCACACACCTTTCACTTTCATCAAGTAACTCCAGAAACAGAGATCTTTTCTGTGTTTCTGTGAGTTCAAGGCTGACTACCAAATAGAGTAGCTCACCCCTTTGATCTTAACCTGGATGGGATACAGCTGGACAAATTGGTTATTTAAGGCAGGCTTGGGAAAACAGCAGCAATTAGAAGGGACCAGGAGCCATGCTGAGGAAGCTGGAAGACAGCTGGGTGAGATTTGACTGTGGTGTTTCCTCTCTCTGATATTTCAGCTTTTCCCAATATCTCTCTCTCTGAGTATCAATACAACCAGAATTCATTCAACAAGTATTCCTGCCCTCTTAGCTAGGGTCAGAGTGTAAACAGCCTTGGAGTTGCACGCATTTGGGGTAAGGAGAGCAGGACAGTGCTGAGGTGATGTCTGGCTGGCTTGTCAGAAGGTGGAACTGAGAAACTAGACTAGAAGTAGCCATAACAGTGCCCCATTCTAGGCCAGGTCCATGCTGATTGACTTACGGATTGGTTTCCAGCAACTCTTTCCCTTTCGCAGAGTCAGTATTATGAAAATAATCCAGTTTGCAGAGACACAGCAGCCCCTCACTTGATAAAAAATTGGCTAAATGATAATGGTAGATGCGTTAGCCCCTTTTTCATAGAGGTAGGTTACCAGTATGAAAAATCTGCCAGGATGAGGGAATGGCAGTGTTGATGTTTTGAGGGCTCCCTCCCCTGTGCACTCACACACAGGCTCCTGTACAGAGCTGCGTTGTACCGCTCCCTAAAGGTGGTGCCGGTTTCCGCCTTCCACCTTCCCGATGGTGAGTGCTCTCGGGAGTAAACAACTCCTTATTGGCTGTAGGCAAGGATGGTGGCTTGCTTCTGCGTCCTAGGACCTATGGGCAATGTCCACGTGGCTTACCGGGATTGGAGGCCCAGAGGGTATTTAGCCACGAGCAGGCTTCCCCCCGGGGGCAGTCATCTAACAGTGAGAGTGAGAGTGAGTGAGTGAAAGATAAGATTTCCAAAAGGCCCGAATAAACTGCAGAGAGAAGGATCCGGTGTTGCGTCTTTGTTGCTGTCGAGGTTGCGTGTGACAATTGGTGCCAAACCCCGGGAAATAAAAACAAAATTCGCACCAATGAACGACAAGATTCAGAACTCTCTGCAGTCGGGGGGTACACAGGTAAGTCCCAGGTAAATTGGGATCTGCAATTAGAGCGGGGTAGCTCCGGCCTATAGATAAGGCGGAGAAGAGGGAGCTCACCAACGAGTGGGTGTAACCTCTTGGCGCTAGGGGGCAGCTCCGACCTGTAGGTAAAGGCAGAGAAGAGGGAGTTCACTGACAAGTGGATATAATCTCTTGCAGCTGTAGACACACGGCAACCTTGAGCTCAAAGTAAAAGTAACAGCAGTTTCGGCTCAAAGTGAAAGTAACACAGCAGTTGCCAATTTTGGCTTAAAGTGAAAGTAACAATTATTGCAAACTGGAGCTTAAAGTGAAAGTAAAAGCATTAGCAAAGCTGGGGCTGGTTGGTAAAGGATCATAAAAGATTTTTTAGAAAAAAAAATAAGGAGTAAAGGTCATATAAGGATGGAGTCTTCAACCTCACATCCAATTTTTCTAGCTCTACAGGAGCTGTTACAAACTAAGGGTCTGGAAATTAAGGAAAGCACATTAGAGAGATTTTTACAGGAATGTGACATTGCAGCTCCGTGGTTTGCTGTTACGGGCAGTCTAACAGTGTCCTCCTGGGAGAGGTTAGGGAGAGATTTAGACTTCGCCTATGAGCAGGGAGTTCTAAAGGCAGGCGTGAGATCCATTTGGAGGGTGATTCGAGGCTATTTGGACAATCAGAGGTGCTGTGAGGCAATTGAAGGGGTTCAGGCCTCCTCACAAACCTTACAAGGCTTGGGGTATGCCAATGCTCCTGAAGTTAGTGCAAGACAACTTTCCTGGAGAAGTGATGAAGGTCACTCAGGCAGAATACAACCTTATGTGCTTAATTTACCCATTACACTCTGGGGGAGAGACCTATTAAAAGACATGGGCTTTAAGCTTTGCAATGAATATTCAGTGACATTCCAGGAGATGATAAAAGACATGGGATTTCACCCAGAACTTGGTTTAGGAAACCACTTGCAGGGTAGGAAGGACCCTGTCATGCCTCAATATAGAGTGCCAAGGCAAGGATTGGGTTTTTTATAGGGGCCACTGAGGATGGCATTCCCATCACCTGGAAAACTGAGAAACCTGTATGGGTCCCTCAGTGGCCCTTGTTTTTAGAAAAATTGAAAGCAGCCCAAGAACTAGTGCAGGAATAGCTAGCACAGAAGCACATCATACCCTCTACTTCGCCATGGAATACACCTGCATTTGTGATTAAGAAATGATTGGGAAAATGGAGATTATTGCATGACTTAAGAGCTATAAATAATCAGATGCAACCTATGGGCCCAGTACAATGAGGACTTCCATTGTTGATGGCCTTGCCTTCACAATGGCATATCATAGCAGTAGACATTAAAGATTGCTTCTTTTCCATACCTTTATATAAAAAAGATACAGAAAGATTTGCTTTCACGCTTCCCTCATGTAATCATGAGGAGCCTGATAGGAGATTTGAATGGGTCGTATTGCCTCAAGGGATGGCTAATAGCCCTACTATGTGTCAACTAAACATGGGGCATGCTCTGCAACCAGTGCGTGAAGCGTTTCCTAAGGTGCGCTGCGTCCATTATATGGATGACGTACTGTTAGCAGGAAAACAAAGAGGTGAGGTAGAAGAGGCCTATGAAGTGCTGGTGAAAGCACTCCAGCATCAAGGGCTCTTTATTGTCCCGAAAAGGTACAATTGACTCAGATTGTTGATTATTTGGGAGCAAGGATTGCTCCTCGAGTAGTTCAGCCCCAAAAGATAGAGATAAGAAAGGATAATTTAAAGACTTGGAACAATTATCAAAAATCATTCGGGGATATAAATTGGGTTAGGGGATTTTTAAAATTGGCAAATTATGAGTTAAAACCCCTATATGACATTCTTAAAAGTGATCCTGCCCTAGATTCCCCTAGGCATTTTACCAAAGAAGTGCATCAAGCGCTACAGTTGGTAGAAGATAGGTTAAAACAGGCATGTTTGATGCGAGTATAAGAGAATCAGAAGTTGTTGCTATGTATATTGCCCACCTTTAGACAACCCACAGGGGTGCTGTGGCAACAAGGACCTGTGCTATGGATACACCCCAAGGTTTCCCCAAATAAGAGCATCGAGCATTATCCCACAGCTGTTGCTGAGTTGGCCCAGCAGGGTCTTCAACAGGCTTTACAATTTTTTGGTCTGCTCTCAGAGAGCATCGTGGTGCCTTTCACTGCAGTGCAAATTTCTGTGCTGTGTGCCACCATTGATGACTGGGCTATACTCCGATGCTCCTTCCCTGGTGAATTAGGCAACCACTATCCGCAACACCCATTAATGACTTTCTTTAAGGAGCATCCTGTTGTTTTTCCACAGGTGACAGCTACAGAACCTATTCCTGGTGCAATTAATGTGTTTACAGACGGCTCTAAGACCGGAGTAAGGGCATACATGGCCCAAGGCCAATCACCGGTCCAATGCCAATTTGCTCCAGGAACCCCTCAAATAACAGAACTTCAAATAGTATTAGAGGTTTTTAAAACCATTTCTTGTGCATTTAATTTGATTTCTGATTCAGTTTATGTTGTTAATGCCTTGAAAATTTTTGAGGTGGTGGGTCCTATAAGATCTTTCAGTTCAGTTGCAGGTTTATTCTCTCAGTTACAGGATCTTATTAGGAACTGCTCTAAGAAGTTTTTCCCCCAACACATTAGAGCCCACACTGGCTTACCTGGGCCTCTGAGCAAAGGCAATGCCCTAGTGGATGCCGCCACACGGCAAGAATGGGTATTTACTGCAACTCCCATTATACAAGCCACAGAATTTCATCAGTTATACCATGTTAATGCCAGAACTTTGCAAACTAAATTTCAGCTTTCTAGGCAAGCGGTCAGGCAAATAGTTTTGGATTGTTCACATTGTGTGGAGTTTCAGCATCTCCCGTAGTTGGGAATTAACCTCCGGGGTTTGCTTCCTCTTAAAGTTTGGCAAATGGATGTGACGCATTTTTCTGAATTTGGCAACCTCAAATATGTGCACGAGTCAGTTGACACCTGTTCTGGTATTATCTATACTACCGCCCTAAATGGAGAAAAAGAGCGTAATGTTATCGCTCACTGCCTTGAGGCATGGGCAGCCTGGGGAAAACCAATGCAGCTTAAGACTGATAATGGCCCAGGATACACCGGATGTCAATTTACAACCTTTTGTGCACAGATGGGAGTGTAATTGATCCATGGCCTGCCTTATAACCCCCAAGGGCAAGGCATAGTGGAAAGAGCTCACTGCACACTCAAGGAGTGCCTTATTAAACAGAAAGGGGGAATAAGCCATGGCCATACCCCAAAGAAAAGACTTTCCCTAGCTCCCTTTACTCTTAATTTTTTAAATTTGGATGCCCATGGGGCTGCGGCAGGAGACCAGCACGCCAATCCAGGCACTATGCAGAAAGGACTGGTGAAATGGAAAGACGTCCTCACAGGCCACTGATGTGGCCCAGACCCTGTTATAATAAGGGCGAGAGGGTCTGTTTGTGTTTTCCCCCAGTATAGAAATGATCCAGTTTGGGTACCAGAGCACCTGACCAGGAAGATTCAATTGGAAAAGGAAAATGAAAACAAACTAAAGGAACAAAACCACATGATCATATCCTTAGATGTGGAAAAAGCCTTTGAAAAAATCCAACACTCCTTTATGATTAAAGCCCTGGAGAGATCAGGAATACAGGGAGAATACCTAAATATAATGAAGGCAATTTACAAGAAGCTGACAGCCAGTATCAAACTTAATGGAGAAAAACTCAAAGCAATCCCACTAAAGTCAGGAACTAGACAAGGATGTCCTCTCTCCCCTTATCTATTCAATATAGTTCTCCAAGTTTTAGCTAAAGTAATAAGGGAATGAAAAGAGATCAAGGGGATACAAATTGGAAAAGAAGAAGTGAAGCTATCTCTATTTGCAGATGATATGATTGTATACATAAGTGACCCACAAAATTCTTCCAAAGAACTGCTACAGCTGATAAACACCTTCAGCAATGTAGCAGGATACAAGATTAACTCAAAGAAATCAGTAGCCCTTCTATACACTAGAGATAGAAGAGCTGAAAAAG
>PVIH01020674.1:0-31706 GCA_004025045.1 Sigmodon hispidus
TTTTTTTTCATTCCAGTAACCCACTTGGCTCTCACATACTTTGCTAATTCATTTCTGTCCTGAACTCCTACTTCTGAGAATTACTAACCTCTTTTCTTTTTCTTCTTCTTCTTTTTTTTTCCAGCAGACCTTTCTCATTCCTGTCTCTGTTCCTTACAGTGCTGCATTACCACACATGTCAACAGCAGATCTACTACATTCCTGTTCACTGGTCCTCATCTACCATTTGAGCTGAAATTCCATGGGAGAGACATTTGTGCTTGCTTCCTATCCACATCTTCAGCCCTTGAAGCATCTTATTATGTCCTTACTACCTGTCAGATGTTGAAAACAGAGAGTGAATAGATTAATGAAAGGGTTAGTGGCTGCTTAAAGTAAGCAAGTTCATTAGGTAATTTTGGATATTACTGGGATTACTTTTCTGTTCTTCACTACCCCAAACCAGCCCCTTCCTTGAAACTCTTTACCCTCAATAAACCAAATTCAGCATTAACAGTTCAGGTTAATGAATCTTAACTATCCTCCCCGAGGAGCATTTGGTAACTTAGGAAACTTTATGGTTATCTTGGCAGAGGAATCACATTAATTTTGTTCATGGAACAGAGGTCAGGGATGCTGCTAAGCATCCAACAACTCAGGGATTCATTCCAATAAAAAATTTTGTGATCTAACCCTAATCAACATAGCTCCTCTTGAGAAATCCTGGTTTAGAAATCAATAGATTTAGAATCAAGCTATTTCTTAATTTATTTAAAGCACTATTTGGTCCTCTTATTTATGTCTTTGTCTATACAAGACTAAGTATTTACAATGGAAAAGAGAGACACTTTGTTTGATCATAGTCAAAGTCTCAGATGTTTCTTTTAAAAAAAAAATAAATTTGGACTTGTGTAGACAAAATATCTGAATGGCTAGCTAAAAATCTGATTCCTTGGCTGCCCTCTTTTAAGAGTTATTATTGATGGAGCCTGTGATTAAAAGTACTTAAGTGTGTGAGGGGCACAAAAGCTGGTGGGAGCGTGGGCGATGGACTGCGCATGAAGCTACAGAGAGAAATTTTTCAAAGAACAGTGTCTTCTTTTTTATTGATCCAAATCCCATAATAATAATTATATGGCCCAGCTGTTCTCCCTCCCGAATATCCCAGAGAATACTCATTAACTGGAGATGCAGAGTTTTAAAATGACATAAATCACTTGGCTATTTGAAATGTGAAGGTCCTTTTGGATGAACCAGGTGGCTTCCTCCTGGACTTTAATTATCAAAATCCATTTCCTTAAAAAAAAAAAAAAGAAGAAGAAGGAAGAAAGAAAGAAAGAAAAGAAAGAAAAGAGAAAAAAAGAGAGAATTGGCCCCCTTGGGTAATTGCTATTCTGATGGACCCCGGCCCCTAGCTTCCTCTACTTCCCCCACACCCCTTGAACAAGTTCACTCTATCATCATCTCCACCAAAATATCCATAAGGTATATTTTTCTTTCCATTGTATGGCAGTAATCCCATCTAACATATCAAATAGGATACAAAGTGCCTTGTGTCTGTTGTAAATTTCCTCGGCACAATTCCCAGAACCATTACTTAGTGTCATCCTCTTTCCAAAGGCTACTTACTAACTTCTTAGCAAAGGCATTTGAGCCTTGGTTCTTATTCATCATCCTTTAAATTATAACTTCTTTAATCAAATGCTTAAAGACAGTCATTAAAAGGACATTTAGTTGGTTTCACATACTTGCTGATGAAATTGTACTTGTTTAGAGACATTAAATATAGTATGTCCCAGAAGGTTCCTATGAATCTGGCCAGATAAAACAAAGATGTCAAGCTAAATGTAAATATCAGAGATACATAAGTGCTTCCTCCTCCTCTATGTATTTCTCCTGCTACATGTGAGATATACCTGGAGGTTAAAAATTTGCTGTTTCTCTGAAATTCAAGTTTAGCCAGATGAACTGTATTTGTACTTGTAAAATTACATAGTCCTACAAGTCTTTTTACAAAAGTTTGTTACTTTATTAGCTCACTTAGTAACAAAGTCTTTTAAAAAGACTCTCCTAATGAAGCAATGCTTGTAGAATAATTCAGATCCGTTGGGATGCTTGCCTTGGTGAAAATAATGCAGATGTTGAACGCTGGCTTGAAAATGTGAACCCAAGACATCCTGAAAGTCAGCTTCTCTGTGTGAACCATTTGCCAGATGCATAGTTGTTCTTTCCTTTCCACTTCTATTGTGGCAAGCTCTCAGCTCTCTGTCTCTTCATCAGAGCTCCCTTAGGGGAGCCCACCCATTCCCCTCCTGCTTGACGGTCAATGGAAGTGGCATATGAAGAAACAACTTCTTAGCCATGTCACACATGCTCAGTGAACCAGGATGGGGCTCATCTGATCTGATTACCTGAGCTTTCTCTTGATTAATTCTGAATGACACAGGGAAATCAATCACAAGGGCAGCCAAAATAATCACCAAGTCAGTTGATGCAGTTACGTAAACGTGACCTTTACCTCCTCTCTCAATCTATGCTTTTTCTTAGGAGATTGCAAAGGATAGGAGAGACAAAACATTGTGACCATAAGTTCCTCCTCAGAATCTGCTTCCTTAAAACCATTAAAAAACAAAACAGAACAAAACAAAAACAAAACCCTGATTGTTCTATGTACAATTTATTAGCTTTAAGATACTTTATTTTGCAACTTCCCCCCCCCAGCCTTTCTCCTAAAATCGACAGTAGGCTATAAAACACTTAATCAAATAAAATGTTCATATTGCACTATCAATCAACAAGCACTCCATATATGGTAGTTATATCTCAAAATACTTCAAAAATATTCTAACATTTACTAGGGATTTCTTTAGTGAAGAATATACTATTTAAAATAAAACTACTCTTCTAGGTATAAAAGCCTGCATAGTTTGCACCAATGTAAACATCTTTCTGAACATTTGAAGAATTCTTAAATAGCACTAGTTTATTAATTCACAGGAGAATGAGGGGAAATTTGTCAGGTTAATGGTTATTATTACTGGATAAGTTGCAAACATTAAAATAGAGAGCAGGGCAAGAAGAAAGAGAAGATATATACAAAGCAATAGTTGCATATTATGGATGTTAAAAAAAACACAGAATGATTTGAATCAATCTTATCTAAAAGGTCTAGTGGGGTTACTACCATCTAAGTCTGTTACCTGAGTCAGTACAGACAGGGCATTGTCATCACAGAAAACTACAAAGAGGGAGTGCTGAGATCTCTGTGTAAGCTACTCAAGTAATGCTCTCCAATTCTTTTGCAAATGAATAGAGAGCGAGTAGTGTTTACAGAAAAACAGGGAAAACTAGGGTCCTCCAGAGTTATCCATAATAGCTTAAGAGAAAACAGGTTTGCTTTGGAATATGGGACACACGTCATTCACTCAAATGTGTATTATGTCTGGTACTGGGTCCTCTGACAGTGTTCCAGGAGACAGACATTAAAATATTTCAACTTCTATAATAAACTTCCTGTTACTATTTAATAATTATTACAAAGGTAAAGACCAAAAACAAAACAAGTTCTTGTATCATATTTTGAAACAGGCCTCAGAAAATAAGGTGATGGGGAGCTGAGGAAGACAGCCTAGCATTGATCTGCACACATGTATACCACATTCATACCAATAGCACCTGCGTGCACATGAACACATCACACACACATGCACGCACGCACACATGGAAAGGACTGTATTCCTTCCCTGAGATCTAATCATCTCATTCCCATTCAATCCCACTTTACAGAGGGATACCTGGTTCCCCTGGCTTCGACATCTGTGCCAACTTCAAAGGTGTAGGTGTCCAGCTAGATCTTCTTCAGGCTACACATGCTATAACATATTTGCAGAAAATATGTTAACATAGACATCCCTGAAGGAGCAAAGTTGTTTGGGGTGGTTTTGTTTGTTAGTTTTTGTTTGTTTCTCATTTTTGCCCTATATCCAGTGGAAACTAAAGTCCTAAGAGCAGGAAGTAGACACAGAACTTCTCTAACCAAGAAGCTATTAACAGCTGACATCCACCTCCAAAGGAAAACTTACTTTTTTTCTAATGAAATCTCCTCATTGTGTATGTTAACCACACTTAATGGCAGGTCCCATGTCCGGCAGTAGTAGATGGCTAACAAAAAACATCTCAATAGTATTTTTGTAGACTTTTGGTCTCCTATGACTTTCCATGGTCATTTTTTTTCTTACTGGCTTTTCTCTTGTATATTGTTTCCCAAGTTCATGTTTGTGTGTGTGTGTGTGTGTGTGTGTGTGTGTGTGTGTGTGTGTTTTCTGTGTTTTTTTGAAATCTGTTTTTTATTTGTTTGTGTTTGTTTTTTAGGGCTAATGTTGAGTAGGTAAGTGCAGAGGTGAGACGGGTCTGGGAAAAGTGTGGGGAGAGAAAACTGGGATCATAATATATTGTATGAAAAATAATCTTCAATAAAATATACATAAGTTAAATCTGAGCACCAATGCTAATAGATTTATTGGAACAGAGAAGCAGATTTACATGTGTTGCTTATACTTACTAGGCAGAGAACAGTCTGGCCAAAGTACAGGAGGAAAGTCATTGTGAACAGTCAGAATAAAAGACCAAGAAAGTTGAAGATCTTTTTAAGTGGAGTAAGCAGTCCATTCCCAGTGGACCATGCTTTCCTGTTGTCAGGCTGACAAGCTGTGCTGGAAGGCTGTTTATCTTTAAGAAAATGTATCTATATCTTTTTACTTGACAACTACAATATAATCTGTCTGGGAGTTGTTTATCATTTAAGAAAGGATGAAAAAAAGTCCTCTCCCATAAAGCGTTCAAATCCGTGAGCAGAAATGATGATAACATCACGAGAGGCATCATAATTTATCTGGAGCATGTAAATCACCAAAGGCCTCCTCTGAGGATGCTTGCTAAAATGATGAATAGCTCTCCAGGTTGGAAGAGCAACCCTAAGGAATTCACCAGCCAGACTTTGACAGGGGAGCTGCCTCCCAGTCTCTCCAAGCTGGAAAGAAGGAAAGACTTAGCAGATTTGGAAATCCAGTTTTGAAAACAGGTGGTAAAACATTCCTCTTAAGACTTCATCTGCATGGTATGATAAAGCCTGGAACAGATCAAGACAGCTAGGTTGGGCTGTACTGGCTTGCCAAGCTGGGTTTCACCTGTATTTTCTATGTCTCAGCTTCTTCTTTTTGCCAGTATGGCTATGCTTGGAGCCAAACAATCCAACATTTTCCAAGACAAAAGATTTATAGTGCATCCCTTTCTTGTACAATAAAAGTGAAACTGCTGGCAAATAGAAATTCTTGTCTTATGTGTTTCATTTAAAAAAAAAACCCAATATTTATAATAAAAGATAGATAGGTATCAGTTCACTGAAACTTCCATATGTTATTCAGTATGAATTTGGATCAGAAAATTCTATTTGGTTGAAGCTACTTCAAAGAGAGACTGAATATTTGTGTTTTTTAAAATGTGTATGATGAGGACTCAACCCCTAAAATTATAAGGCATGACAAAGTACCTTTGGGGGTAGTTAGGTCCAGATGAGGTCATGGGGTAAACCTCTAGTGATAAAATTAGCAGGTATATGAGAATATAGCACCTATGCAGTCTTTCCTAGGCACACATAGAGAATGAGTAGGCAGACCCCAGTACAGCTCAAACCAGGGTTGATACCAGGAACAGCACAAACCATGACCTTGGTCTTTCTTAGCTCTGCTCTAAATATTAAATGTTTGTTGTTTAGACTACCCAGTATGTGATATTTGATTATAAATACATGTAAAATTATTGGTTATTGGGTAGGAAATATTATGTTGTACATAACCACATTCCAATACTTTAAGGACTGAGAGAAATTAACATGTTATTATTAAAATGAGTGCCAGTGGTGACTGTAAGAAACAAGTTGAGTGCTTGTTCTGTGTCAAATGTTACGCTAACCAAACACATTGTGTATTTTATACCACTTAATTCTCACAGAAGTTGTTTATGGTAAGATATCTCCTTACCTATCCATATTTAATAACAAATTAAAATTTTGTTATTTTCTCCAAGACATGTATTCACTCTGTAGCCAAGATTAGCCTGGAACCAGTACATAGCCAGAGTAGCTTACAACTCCTAGCAATCATCCTGCCCCAGACTCCTGAGTGCTGGGATTGCAGGTGTGTATCACTTAATCTAGCTGGAATAAAAAAAAATGGAAGCACATCTACCTGGAACCTGTGATGTGATGCAAGCTGTGTCAGAGTTAGGAGAGATGTGCGCTTTGCCAGCCTGCTTGTTTCTCATGGCTGCCCTACCAAGTTATCACAAACCAAATGTTTTAACATAAGAAAACTTTGCTCTGTCACTTCCTAGAAGCCAAAATCTTGGTGGTGGTGGGACAAGGGCCATGAGCCTTCTGAGAATTCTTTTGGGGAGAATTTTAGTTGATATTTAATGTTTCTAGGGGTTCTCCATCCTTCTGCTTTGGTACCTAATTGATTCCCAAATAAACTTAACCAATTGAGTGTAAAAAGACACTAGCTTCAAGTAAGATCACTGGGTCACAGAGCTTTGCATTTTGAGGAGACACTAATGACAGTAACCTTTCCTCTTCATCTTGTGTCACTCCTGAGATGACCACGATGACTTATTCCACAAAACTCATATGTTAAAGGAGATGAGATTAGAAAGACTTTGGGATTTGGTTATATTATGGAGGGATCTACACTCTCAAAATAAAACCTATGACAAAGAACTCTTTATTCTACCAGGGGAGAATACATCAAGTTCAACCAGAAAGTACTATTCCACATGATAACTATGCTGGTCTTGTATCTTGGACTCCACAACCCTATTTTTTGGTTTATTTGAGGCTTTTCTACCTTTTTCAAATTTTGTTATAGCCACTCAAACAGCCTAAGACCACTGTCTATGTGAGGGTTTTCTTGTTCTTTATTCCTCCTTACCCACTACACATATTTCTCTCACAATGCCTCATATCCCTATTAGCTCTGATATTAGTTCCTGCTCATCTTTACAGATACATGTTTAATTAGGTGTAATAAATATAACTCTGTTATGGAATGCCTTATTTTTTATTCATACCAGTTACTTGATATGAAATCATAAGGTATGTCTAAGAATTTATGCTTATGATAGTTCATTACTATTCATAGTTTCTAGTCCCCACCACAGGCTTATTTGGTATTTGAAATTTGAATCTCCTTTCTGTCCACCGTGTTTGTCTTAGGTAGGGTCGCCATTGCTGTGAAAAAAACACCATGACCAAAAACTAGTTGGAGAGGAAAGGATTTACTCAGTGCATACTTCTACACTACTGTTCACCACTGAAAGAAATCAGGACAGGAACTCAAACAGGAAAAGATCCTGGAGGCAGGAGATGAAGTAGAGGCCATGGAGGAGTGCTGCTTCCTGGTTTGCTTCCTGTGGTTTGCTCAGCCTGCTTTCTAATAGAACCCAGGACCAGCAGCCCCAGGATGGTACACGATGGGCTGCGCCCACCCCATCAACCACTAATTAAAATGCCTGACAGCTGGATCATTTTGGTTTATTTTTTATTATTTTATTTTTTTAAAGTTGACTTTTTTTGTTTATTTTACAAAACAACTACAGTTCTTGTTCCCTCTCTTCCTCCCACTCACCCCTCAGCTTCTCCCCACCCCCACCCTGTCCACTCCTCTGAGAGAGTAAGGCCTCCCATGGGGAAATCAACAAAGCCTTACAGCTGAATCTTATGGAGGCACTTTCTCAACTAAGGCTCCCTCCTCTCAGATAATTCTAGTTTGTTATGAGACTAGACAGCACACTAAATGGAGTGCCCAAGAGACCAGAAGAAAATATATGCAGTGTATTAAGGTGGAAGGGACTGGAGAGGGTAGAATCCATCTCTTTGCCTGTGGTGTCTCAACTTCACCTTTATGAGGTAGGATCCATGAAATTCTATATAGAAAATGTTGTACACAAGCCAGCGTATGTGATAAAGCTCTAACACAGTAGCTCCTCTTCACTGTCGCCAAAGGTAGTTTACTGAGCTGCTCTGCACAGTCGATCCTCTTTTACCATTATTTCTTCCTTCTCTGCCAAGTTTTTGATAACCTGAAAACTTGTGTAAAAATGTTTGCCTGGCAGATTATTGTCTCTCTTATCAGATTGGCTGGAGAAAATGAATTTCCCAGGCTCCCTTTTGTCTTAGTTCCAGAGTCTGGCCCTGTACTTTGTGACCCGCTCTTGATCTTGATGCTTACTGGGAAAAAAAAAATCAGAGAGAAAACTGTGGTGTATGCCTTCCAGTAACATAATGAGTCTGTTTCCTTGGGGTTTGGCAGAAAGAAGCGCTGGTGGCAGCGTGACATGGTCATGGCTGCCTGCTCACGGGGCTGTTCCATTTGATGCTCCTCCTAAACACAGACAGGGCCCATGGGGAGCCCACAATACAACCTGTCACCAGGCAGCCCTGGGAAACACAAATCTTGTTCTAGAATAAAACAAACAAACACCAGTCTTTGAATGTTCTCACACCCAAGGTCACTTGTGTCACCCACGTGGCCTGGGAGACTCCAGAGAAACATGAAACCAGTCAGAGGCCCTTTGATCTTGCACCTTCTTTGGAACATTTTAATCAATTAAGCATGAAGTCCCTCCACTTCGCTTATGTAGGCCTATATATAAAATGTCTCTGGTCTGGCTGACACTTTGCTGCATCCAAGATCAAAGATTGAAACAAATGCCAAATGCAGCTATGATGATGCTGAGGCTTTTGCCCTGCATGCTCCTCCCCCAGCTTTTAGAAACACTTCTCTTGCAAGGAGAAAAAGGAGAGATCTTAAGTATTGATAGAAACTCACCTATCAATGCATTTACACACACACACACACACACACACACACACACACACACACACTCCTGACTGTTGAAAGAGAGAGGCAAGGGAGAAACTAGCCGACAAGGCAGAAGTACTTGATGTGAACAAAGTTGACTTTAGAAGTTAATCATGTGTTTTGAAGAAAAACAAAATAAAATATTTTCTTTCCAGAGTAATTGTAACAATGACCTTCTTTCTGAGAAACCAGAAAAGAGATGTGGCATTAACAAGACCATGGAAGCAGACACTGGATGCTCTTGACTCTGGATTGTAGTCTAGACTAAGATTCACACATAGGGCTCCACCACCCTCTTCAATACTGCTCCCACCCCTGTCTGTTTGGCCTCATTGCAGGAAGTAGAGTAAAGGAGTTAGGAAGACTGAAGTTCTCTACCATTTTCCCATAAAAAGGGAGTCACAGTGTTTACATGTGGGGACCCTACAGTCCCTAAGGCCTGTGCTAACCTTTTATAGATTATTTGATGTTTTCTCCATAACTATAAAAAAGACAGAATCAGTCATTTCTGTCATCCCTCAGATGACGAACCCAGATCTCAGCAGTTCAAAGGCCTGCTCCAAATGTGAGGATGACTCCTAAAGCTCTGCTCTCTAATGGTGCCCATTTGTCCTGGCTGGTTGTGTCATTTTTCACCTATGAGCTTCCTTGTGTGAAGGATTGGCTTGGCTGCAAAGCTCGAAGACTTTTATCTCTTGATTTTTAAAGCACAGACAGCTATAATTGCTGATTACAGCTCTTGGTCCACATGAGCTAACTGATGTCAGGAACCTAAGCACATAAATCCCTGGGTAAAAGGAAAGGCAATGCAAAAAAACACAACCCATCTTCTGTGAAAGATAAAAAAAAAGAAAAAAAAATCTTAGTTCATTATTTACCAAGCTGTTCATGCCAGATGATTCTGGTCACCTTGCTCATATTACTGTTAATCTTTCATACAGTCTTATGTTATAGGTACTAATTTTTTTTTCAGACAGGATTTTACTTTGTAACCCACACTAGCCTTGAATTTTAAAGCTTTCTGCCTTAGCCTTCCGAAGGCAGTATTGTAAGGTGTGTACCATCATACTCACCCAGGATACATACATTTTCACCCTCAGATTATAAACCCAGAATTGAGGATGAATATAGTGGAAAGGGTGTCTCCACAGGTGATAAACGCTCAAATAGCAATTAGGATTTGAGTGTAGGGTCCCTTTCATGAATCTTTTTGTTATGCTAATTAATTGTCTTTTTACAATAGTGAATTTTTCATCATCCAGACTAGATGCCTTTGGTGTGAGCCTCCTCCTAGGGTAATAGAGAAATTGTGCTCTTAACCAATTCTTCTTGCATTTCTGACAGTTTGGGGTTTGGGAGCTTTCACAAGTCACTATGGTTCAGCACTTGACCTGCCCATGAACGCCCAGCCTGTCCAAAATGCCTGCACCAAAGCAGCTGATGAGTCTTTAAATTTAACTCTTACTTCATATTGAAATAGTTTCCTGATGCCAGCCTGAGCAGAAAATGACAAGGGTCTGTTCCAAATATCTTTAAAATAACTACCTTTAGATGCTGTCAAAATGGAGAAAAATAGAAATTAAAAATGAAGAAAGTAAAATAAGGTCTCAGTTCAATTCCTGAAAGAGGTGAGAATCTGGAAATAGATCCAAACTTTCACAGGGACAAAGTTGAACTACTGTCACCCACTAAAGGAATAGGGAATTGGGAAGTGAGGTTTAAAAGGGAAGACAGTTTGGCTCTGTGGCTTCTAGGGCTGGTTTGAAGACCTTGGCATGAAGATGACCTCTTCATCATGCCATTCTTATGGTAGAAGTGGTTGGGACTAGAATTAGAGGCCCCAAGAAAACTAGAAGAAGCAGATGTCTCTGTGGTCACAGAGCATCCCAGCTGACCAGGAATTCTGAAATGTAGGGTATAGTTTAGGCTAATGACTCAGTAGAAAACCAGCAAAGGGAGATGTTTCCAATAAAGGGAGGAACTGGGTCCCATCAAGGACATTCAGCTATTCTCACATGCTTCTGCTGGATTTGGGGTTTACTTTCATCAGAGGCAGTAGCTTTTTAAAAAAAGAAGCATTTTTAATATAAACACTGAATATAAGAATTGGGAGGTCCCTGTTCATATTAGCTAATACTTACTGGTGATTTAATATGCTTTTATTCCAATGTTAGCACCATATGTAAATTTTTAAAAAAATGTAAATTGATCTAACCAGGATCACAAAGTGATGCATGCTAAAAATACAGTTTCACAATTTGACATTTATCAAGAAAGCTTCCTTACTGCTTACTACACTGCCTTATTGCTATGGTTCTCCTGACATGTAAGAACAGCAGTGCATTCAGAGAGTTTCCATTTCCATATATACTTCTTTGAGTAGGATAGAGAATTTCGCACCATGGGAGCAAGGGTTTTGGTTATCCCTTTATCATTGTACTTTCTTGCCCCCCCCCGAGGAATTCTATGATGTAAAATATACAAATTAAAAACCTGAGCCCAGTTTCAATAGGATTCCATCACTTGAAGAAAATCACTCTAGTCAAATTTTAGCCAGCCAAAGCTCTTTGGGGAAAAACAGTTTTTTCTTCCCAAAAGAAGAAACTTAAATATAGTCTGGAAAAAAAAAAGATAGTAAAGCCTCAGTGTGATGTAAATACCCTAAGCAGCTTCTATGTAAAGAAAAGTAGACAAGGTTGACATCATCACTTCACAGATCAGGAAGCATGGCTAGGGCTCTATTCATTATTGATAATACTAAAGCATCTAGTGGAAGAAAGGGTCTACCTTCCCTTAAACCTTCTGTCCATTATGAAGGGAAACCAGGACTGAAATCTAGAAGCAAAAACTGAAGCATAAAAAATGGTGCCACGTTGCATCCATCCTGCCTTCTCCTCCTGGCTTGCTCAGTATGCACTATCACACACTTAAAACACTTGCCCATTGGTGATACCACCCTCGGTGGGTTGGGCTCTTCCACATCAATCGTTAATCAAGAAAATGCCTTTCACTACCCAAAGTCTGAGGGAGTCAGTTTTTCAACTAAGATTCCTCCTCCCAGACAGTTTTGACTTGTGTCAAATTGACAAAAAAGCTAACCAGAAAAGGATGCTTCCACCATTTGGTTCTTATTCCAAGGTGCTTTGATCTTATATACTGAATAAAAATTTATAGCATCTTGACCAATATGAATATATTTATTTATTCATATTGACTAAATGTTTAGTGTGAATTGTCAGGTAACAGAATTTACCTATGAAACAGTATGCATATGAAGGATTTTCTTGTGTTGTGGTAGGAAGACTCTCACTATGAGTGATACTATTCCTTTGCTAAGATCCTAGCCTTTTTTTTTTTTTTTTTTTTTTTTTTTTTTTAAGGAGAAAGGGAGTTGAGAAGGAGCCTGCTTTCATTGTTTTCTGCTTCTTGATTGTGGATCAGTTCTTTCAAGCTCTAAATATCTTCTTACCATCATAGGTTGTATGCTTGAACTGTGACTCAGAATAAAACATTTCTCCTTTAGAATACCTTGATAAACATATTTTGCATTACTAAGAAAGACAGAAAAGAAAATTTAAAAATGACCTGGCACTTACAGTCTCCCAGGTTCTAAATTTAAAGGCATAGACCACTATGCTATTTTTTTTTTCTTTTTGTCAGCTTAATACAAACTTGTCTTAAGAGTCTCTGAATTAAGAAAATGCCTTTGTATATTGGTCTGTGAGCAAGTCTACAGAAATATTGTCTTGATTAAGAATTAATATGGGTGGGCCTTGCTCATGATGGGCAGTGCTACCCATTGGTAGGTACTTATAGACTGAGCAAGCAGTGAGGAACAATCTAATAACTAATATTTCTTTATGGCTTCTGCTTCAGTTTTTCAGTCTAGAATCCTTCCTTGAGTTCCTGCCCTGCCTTCTCTCAGTGATTAGAAAACTGTCAAATAAAAAGAAACTCTTTTCTACCCAAGTTGCTTTTAAACATGGATTTTTATTTTCATTATAGCAATAGAAACCATAAGACAACTACCATGCTTGGCTTTTATTTTTTTATTTTATGTTTGTACATATATTAAGATGCATGGATTATGAAATCAATATAGATATCACTGTATGAAGTGAAAATAAATATAGTGAAAGTTGAAATATTTCCTTTCCTTTCTCCCTTGTTTTGGACACACCCAGCCACTAAGCAGCTGCTTACTCATTCCTGTGGATCTTGGAATGTTGTCCATGGGTCAAGTTAAAAGTCAGAAAGCCACTTACTTCTACTTTGTTTTGTTGTAGACCTCTTTTTTTTCCCCAAGTTTGGTTTTGGTAGTAGGCCTTTTGGGGAAATTTGTATAACAGATGGTTATACAAAATATGTTAATCATTTGAGGGCTGGTTCCTATATTTGACCTAGTTCTTAAACCAGTCTCTTGCATAAAACTTCTCCCAAGTTTCAATGTCAGTAAATACTGGCTTCTCTGCACAACTGACCCATTTCCTTCTTTATTGTTATTGGATGGCTCTGTGTTCATTTTTGCACTGCAATGCTCACTAGATTGTTTAAAACACAGTATCAACCTCTGCCATTTTTAAGACTTTCAGACACTGAATTATTCAATATTCTGACCTTTCCTTTGACTAAAACCTTTTTTACTCTTTATCTTGCTATTGAAATTATATCATATAGCAACATTTTATTTCCTTTACAGCTTGGGGTTGGCATATTTCAGGAAACTTTACATATCTTGCTTGTTTTTAGCAATTGCACAGTAGATTACAGTAATGCTTCTCCATGTTGCCTCCACTCATAGACCATGTAACTATCTTAAGTGAAAACTTATCTCATACAACTTTGCTACTGAACATCCTAGCTTCACTGCACATCCCATTTTTGAGCAGTCATTGTCCCCTCTTATGATCCTGTTGCTTATTGTGTTCTGGCAGCATGGTTTCTGCCAAGCATCCTTTAAAAGAGTACCACATAACTATCGCAGTCATAGAGAATAACAGAAACTCAAAACTCAAAGTGTGGCTTCTATTTGATATATATTAAACTATAATCAAAGGTTATTGATACTATTTTCTACCTGTGTTTGACATAAAAATTAGCAATGTCTTTCTTTTGCAGTTGTAGATATTATTTGGTAACTTACTTCTACCCTACAATTATTTTTGAAATCAGAGTTTAAATATTTAGTTTTTAAAAGCTTTCAAGACTGTATGTGCAAGTGCATGTGCACATATATGCACATACGTACATTAGTGTTGGTGCCTGTGGAGCCCAGAAACATAAAATACTCCTGTAATTGTAATTGTAGGAAGTTTGGGGACCTAACTTGGGTTCTCTGCAAGAGCAGTATATATGGACTTAACCCCCTTAGTCATTTCACTTGTCTGTAAAGCGTGTGTGTGTGGGGGTGTGTGTGTGTGGGTGGGTGTGTGGGTGTGGGTGTGTGTGTGCAGAGAAGAATAAATCTAATCTAACAGTTTCATAATTCAAAAATAGTGTTTGCTCAAGCAGTTCCCTATAAATTATAGAAACAGGTATGTCATTTAAAATACCCTCTCTGACATCTCTACATCAGCTACCACAATTGTATGATATAAATGAGACAACTCCTAAATTTCCCCAACTAATTTCTTTCTTATCCATAAAATAGCCACACTTATTTTCAAGGGTTTCCTTGCAGGTATTGTGGCTGTTTGATTGAGTTCTAGACAATAGATTGGCCTATCACCTTTCCTGAACATTTATTCTTCTGTTCTTGCTCCTTGCACTAGGGAGATTGGGCCTACTACCACAGTTTTATTGAGGGGGAATGGCAACAAGGTGAAGAATATATATATATATATATATATATATGTATACATAATTCACTTAAGTCAACATAGGTAGCACTGAGGATTTGATGCTAATCTCAATTATTGAATCATCTTTGTCTGCTTTGAGAGGGCACAGTAATGATGATCATTCTTCCAGTTTTTGTAGACAGATGGCTGACTTTTATTCATACATAAAGCTTTTAAAGAGGAGTGTAGATTATAAGTTAGTTGTCTTCACTTCATTGTATATAGTGTCTTTAGGTAAGACATTTTTTGACTCAATGAGCTCAAGGTTTTTGACATGATAGATATAAATTAGATGCAAAACTTGCCTCTATGACCTTTTTCTTCTAGAAGTTGAGATTATGTTGGCTATGAACAATACTGGGGAATACAGAATGGATGAAGCTTCTGAGATGTTGCAGACTATTCCTATAGTTCCGGTACAGAAATTTGAATACTGAGAAAGGCTTCTAGCTTGAGAATGGAAGACAGATGCTGACCATATCTGTGTCCTTCTCTGGGTCTCTGTACATTTTATTCAGGCAAGTTTGGCCTCTTAAATGTAATCATAATAAATAGAGTACATTTACGAGTATTTTCTCAGTTGACAGGAACTATTCTAAGCACTTAAGGTGTCTGAATCAATAATCTCACATTGACTTTGGGGGGTGGTGACATATTCCTTTTCAGTTTGCAAATGTGATAATGAGTTTGAGAAATGTAGTCCACTTCATCATTTTAGAAAAGAAGATTGGGATCCAAACCCAGGCTCCTCTATGGTCCTGTTTCTATCAAAAGAACTGATACTCTGAATAAATTTCCATTTTATTATTAAATATTTGGATTTCTCTTGTTAAGACACAGTATTTAGGAAAGAGTTTAAAAACTTTCTATGGTAAGTATAACAATCACTTCAATGGGGATTTAACTAAGGAAGCTTGACTCCATCATGGCCAAGTGAAAAACTCATAGTAAAATCTCAGGATGGTAGTGATTGGTCAAAATTTAGAGGAATCAGCAAGAGAAGGAGGAGCCAAGTAAATTAACCTAAGAAAATCTTTGCTGAAGACATGATGTGAGTTTGGCATTGGTTAAAGAATGTGATGGGATACAGATGCTGCTAAGGTATGAAAGTCCAGAGTGCTTCTCTACTATAGCTGAATTATACAAAAAAATATTCAAAGAGAAACAGAAAGAGAATCAGAAGCCTAACCTATGTTCAGTAAAGACAATATTGAAAACTACTATGAATGTTTACATTGCAGCAAGCAGTAAAGCACATCTCTTAAAAAGATACTTGACCCTCTCGGATCTTGTGTTTGGGTCAGAAAATGGACAAATTGACACTCAGTTATAACTCAACTAATACAGTATGACAGGTACTTAAAACTGGGAAGTGAAAAACTTGAGAAATTATTAATTTTACTGCTCTAGTAATGTGCATGATATATTCACATGCAATAATTCTTTTATTGATCACACATATAATAGCAATAAGGCAAACATTAAGTGCATTAAATGTCCCTAATGATATGCAGAATGGTTATGAAGAATTAATCTTTGAGAGGAAAGAAAACTACTTAGAAAATGAGACAAAGAAAAGCACTAGCTGTAAAGGAAAATACCACTCACCTGACAAAGAAATGGGACTTTGTTTTCAGGAAAAGTTCAAAATAGGGACAAGAGCAAGTAGGGTGAGGGAAGATTGAAAGAATGGAAGATATTCTAGGAAGAAATGCAGAGAGAGCATCTGAAGTCAACTCCATAATCTAACCAGATTCTTTAGAGCCTGGTATTTGTTGAAAATGCTCTCAAACATCTCTAAGTGGAGGAATCAATTCATATTACATTCATCGTTGTTTTTAATTTTACATAAGTATACATACCTCTGTGGTCAATGAACAAAGTTTCAGTTTGTGTGAGATATGTGTGCAATATTTCAAAAGTCTCATTAAATGAATAATTAATGTTTATATTTTATTATTTTCTCTTTTATTTGCAAATTATAGCTAATACTTAGGGCAAAACCATTTATGCTAGTCTGTTGTCTCATTTTTTATTTCATATATTGTGAGAAATATATAAAATATATTCTCAAGCTGTCTATCATCTGAGTATTTTTTTCTACAGTAGAAGAATAGTTTATCTTTATAAATTTTGTTCCTTCTCAATGTTAACTTTAGGCCAATCTGCCTTGGCAATATGCAGTCTATTCTGACTCAAAGTAATAAATAATAAAATCTAAGTTGATCTGAAGTGAACAACTTCTCTAAAAAAAAAAGTCTCCCATCTAAGTACTAACCAGGCCCACCTCTGCTTAGCTTCTGAGATCAGACAAGCTAAGAAAAGAGAGTAAGTGAGCTCTAGTTATCTCTATAACATTTTCTAGCCTTTCAGAAATCTGGATACAAGGCTGCTCATTCAGGATTCACAACTGCATCATCTACATAAAACCCACGGCCCCCTATAGTAGCAAAAACTACACAAATATTTTGAACCTATTGCTAAAGCTGGTGAAAAGAAATTTTACACTGAGTATGTCTCAAGAACAGTAAGAAAGATTCCACTTAAAAGTTACAGTGACAGCCAAGACTTCTGTAATTAAGGCTAGGCCTTGAACTTGAGTCTAGATACAACAAGGAAAAAACAGAAATTTATAGCCATCAGACACAGTTTGGAAGTGGGATGCAAGTAACTAAGGAACTTTTGTTGTGCAGTAAGACTAGAGTCAATAGTACAGAACAATGCTGGGAGTCTATGGAAGGTAGAGAGCATTCTCCATGAATTGCCTTAGCATAACAAACATGAAAAGGTCAAGGTACATTCATAACCAGGTGCAGTTGAAAGAACAGCTCAAAGGAGGCAGACTAAAATTCTGTCAGTTAAGGAATGAGTTCTTTTCATGGCCACAGTGGGGAAATTGGTCATGACAGGAAGTTATGTTTCTTCTGGACACTCCTTTGTATTCTCCAGATGAGTCCACAACTTTTCTCTTTCTTTTTGGAAGCTAGAACAATTGCCTTTGCTTGTCATTCCATTTCTTTGTACTCAAATCAGAAAAAGGGAGAAGAACATTGAAGGACAGAATGAGGGATATGAATGGCTGATGGTGGTATGGGCAAATTCACATTACAGTGAATGTAATCTACACATGGGGCCTTATTGTTTTTCTGTGGGAAAATATAAGCTATTTCTGAATGCCAGGGAATTCATTCCACAGAATTAAAAGCTGGTTTTTTACTTCTTTAGTAATTATTTTCGAAAAAGTGAGTCTGTAAAGTGAACTTGCAGAAACATTTTCTGAATAAAATTTTTATCATATTAGCATGCATACATAACGTAAAGCCATCACCCAGGAGAGAAAGCTACTACTGTCCTGCAGATCTAGAAATGCTGTCTGTGGGGGTAATGGTAAAATCTGTATCCTGGTCTCACATGGGGATCATTAGAGCAGCCTTAACATTCAAGATATATCACTTTCCCAGAAAAGGCAGCCTAAGCACAGACACAAAGTCTTTGGGTGATTAATGATTAGAATCCCTTAAGAGTGAGCTGTGGAGGAGCCAGATAGAGTGGAATTAAAATGTTGCATGTTGCTTAACATTTTCTCGGATGACTCCCTCCTCCTTTTTCATTCCCTGTATCCTGTTAAAAGTTGCCTACATTTCCAAGTATCTGGGAGTTTAATGAGAAACATGATGTGGGTTTCTTTGCTTTCCATTATTCTAAATGATGATTGCCTTTAAGATTGATGCTTCAGCTTTTCATGACGATGTTTCAAAAGTAAAACATAGGTTCAAATATTAATGCTGTAATCATTCTTTAAGAATGCATAAAATAGTATAGCTGAATCTCCTACTACAGAAACTTTTACAAAGTATGTCCCAAGCCAAGGTCAGCACTATTGTTATATTAAATGAATGCTTAATATTCTGTATATTCAGGATTAAGTTCTTGTAATTTTATAAAATTACATCTAATTGTATTTGAGATTCTGTTTGGATAATAGTTAGAAAATCAGACCTAAGAAAGTACCTATAAAAACAAATATATATTATTATCAAATTTTTATCAGATAACAACTATTGTTTTGTGTACTATGTGAAGGAAGTCATTCTCACCATCTACAACCACTCACAGGGTATACTGCAAATTAAAGAAAAGGTCAGAAAAAATGTAATAAAATTATCCTATTACAGTACCAGAACATGAACAACTCTCCTGTGACAGCCCTGTTGCTAGGATACAGGCTTGCTAGGTCATCAAGCTCCATATGGACAATAGGAGTGACACCCAGGTTGTGCTATGTAGGTTTTCCTGTGAACCTGACTTATGTGGTTGTGTCATCTTTGTGTTTTAGCTTTCCAGATTGGGGTGAAAAGATTCACAAAGAAATTAATCACATCTTATTTCCATGTTTTAGAAGCCCTAGCACTTCTAGTCTTTGTTGTTGCCAAGAACACAGTGGTATGACATGTTAAACTCCAGGAAAGCTTGAGAATATAGCAGTAAATCAAGATACTAGTTCTCTTTTATAAGTAAGAAAAGTTAATAGGGTTTTTAAAAAGATTTATTTATTATGTATACAGTATACAGAAGAGGGCACCAGATGTCATCATAGATGGTTATGAGCCACCATGTCATTGCTGGGTATTGAACTCAGGAGCTCTGGAAGAACAGTCAGTGCTCTTAACCTGTGAGCCATCCATCTCTCCAGCCCAAGTTATAGGTTTTTACTAGGCATTACAAGATGCAAGAGCAGAGGAAGAATAAGTACTACAAGTAGGTAATCATTCACTAATATTTATAAGATTCAAAAATAGATTTAAAGAATTTGTGTCACCATAAGGGATAGATCAGAACTCTATCTGCAGACTTAATTTCTAGGTTCATCTGCTACTAAGCGTCTCTTCCTGAGAGGGAGATCCATCTAGTCATGGAGAATGGCATTAACGTTACTAGAGCCTATGGTATTGCTAACACTAGAATTAGCACTAAACATTTTGGGTGAATAATTGATGAGTATATATTCTTTAACTCACTTTGATACAGTTCCGAATAGAGTTCCACAATGGCAGATAGACCTAGATGGGAAGGAGCCCTGACTTCTCACAGTAGGAGACTTATTATTAATATAACTTGATTTTGGTTAGTTTTCCTCTACTTAACATAGTATCTTTTACAAAAAGGATACCTCTACACATACCTCTATCACATTGGCCTGTGTGCATGCCTGTGGGGTGTTTTCTTAATTGACAGATGATGCAGGAGGTCCTAACCCACTGTGTGATGTAATCACTTTGCAGGTGAGCCTGGGCTATATAAGAAAATTAGTTGAGCAAGTCATAGGAGACAAGACATTAAGCAGCATTCTTCTTTGGTGTCTGTTCCAGTTACTTCCTCTACTCGAGTTCTTGCCCTCACTGTCTTTGATAATGGACTATAAAAGTTAAGCCAAATAAACTTTTCCTTTTTCATGTTACGCTTTGCCACTGTTTACGCCAACAAAAGGAAAGCAAACCAACACTCATTCTTTTTTCTTTTTTCATCTCCCCTCTCTTTTTCCTAATCTTTAACATACCTGTGGGGATCAGTCCCTAATTACTGCATATATCTGAAATTCTGTCACAAGTTTAGTACCTGAGCATTGATACTAACAAAGCTATGAAAGTCAGTAAATAAGATGTAACAGACTGAACTTGGAGAGCTACATCCTAATCACTCAGTGTCCATCATCACCCAACAAAATTTTCCTCTAGTCATTGAAAGTGAGTTTGATGTCACCTGACTGATCTGCTGATGCACAGAGGAAGGGAATCAGGGACAGACTGTCAGCCCTGCATGCAGGCTTTCTATGGAACAGGCACAGTGTACTAGCTACTGCATATGCCTTTGTTAATTTGATTCTTCACCTTTGGTCTCTGGGTACTGTTCATTTTATTTTAGTGTCTCCAGAATTCATCACAATAAATATTAGAGTTCACACTCAGCAAATGTGCATTGAGTAACTAAATTCAATGTATTAATAATTCCCTCAAAGTAAGCACTATCACTATATCGCTTTTTTTTACACTGAGGAATTTAAGTTTAGAGTCATCATTAGCATTTCATAGTAATAGTTAAAAAAATCATGTGGAGATATTAAATGTGATAATTATTGAAGATAGATATATTCATCTTTAACTTTTACATCTTTTCTATTTTAATATACAATAATAGCTAATAATAGCAGTCGTTAAAGTTTCCCAATTACTTGGCACACACTGTGTTAAGTATTCTCCAAATGTAACCCACTCTACTCTTACAATAACCTCATCACATAGATACTATACTTTTGCTCAAATTTCTACTTCACTAAGACTCTGTTTTCCATTATTGGCAAAAATACTGAGAAGATCAACAACTAACAGGGGAAAGGGTCATTTATTTTAGGCTCTTTCTTTCAGAATTTTAGCTTATGGTTGCTCAGCTCCTATTATGGTTAGATATAACATGGCCCCCAAGTGCTCGTGTATTTAAACCCTTGTTCCCCAGCTGGTGATACTGTTAGAGAGATTGTGCACTCAGTAGGAGGTGGGGCCTACCTGAAGGAAGTAGGTCACTTCCGACAGGTCCTTGGGTGTATATAATCCTTGGGTCCCTGCTATCATCTCTTCCTTCCCACACTGTGAATATAGGAGCAAATAGCTTAATATTCTGGACACCATGCATCCTTGAGCTTTTCCCACAACTATGTGTTCTACCCCAATGGATTTGTATCACTAGTTAAAATGAACCATTAGTCAAAATGAAACCTTTCTCTCATAGATTGTCACAGAAATGAGTAAAGATAATTGACGACATAAGTGGGAATGTTGCTGGCCATATTGTCCATAAGGTTTAGGATTGGATTAGTGAAAAAAATGTGCAAAAGTTTGCAGCTGTGTAATAGAGAAGCCCTAGAATTCTGTAAGAGCTTAATAAGCCTTTCTAGTGAGAGTTCCAAGCATAAGCATGTTGAAAGAAATGTAGATAATAAAGACCACACTCATGAGGCTGCTGATGTGGAATGAAACTCAATCAGAAAATGGGCAGAAGGGTTCTAGTTTAAATTCTGCAAATCATGTGGCTACATTTTACTGCTATCCTGAAAATAGGCCCAATTAAAGAGTAATGGATTTGGTTATTTGATGGAGAAATTCCAAGGGAACATATCATTCAGGGTGTAATAAGGACACTGCTCACAACTCACAGCCATGTTTATGGTGAGAGGGAAGAGTATGAAGCAGAAAGATATAAAAAATACAAAGTTTGGTGAGCAAAGTAAAGGAAATCCAAACAGCTACAGTGTAAACAAAGGAGATAACATTCTTTTTAAATGTGATTGAAAAGTTAATCAAGTAATTTCTCCATTCCCTTTCTTATTCCAAACTCTTCATATATCCCTCATTGCTCTCCTTTAAACTAATAGCTTTGTATTTCATTAATTGTTGCTTCATGCATATGTGCATGTATATATACTTACACATTCTTAAATATAACTGGCACAGTTCATATAACGTTACTGTATGTATGTTTTCTAAGCTGAGCATTTGTCACTGGGCAACCAATTGCTATCAGCTTTCCTGGAGAAGATCACTTCTCCTGTTCCCAGCTTTCCTTAGCTGCCTATAGTTTGTTGTGAGGGTTGAGGCCTCATGGGCTTTCCCTGTCTTACTTGGCATGTCCACTAGGATCATTCTTTTTCAACATATCTTTGAAAATTTCAACCATCACTGAATAGCAAAAGCACCAGGCAAAGAAACCAGAACCTTGGCCCTGGAACCAGAACCAGTGAAAGAAACATGCAGTGGCCCTAAACCCACAGCCAGTAAAGCAAAAAAAAAGAAAGAAAGAAAAGAAAACTGTGGCCCTGATCAGAGAACCAGTGAAAAAAAACACAGCTTGCCTCTAAACCTAGAACCAGTGAAAGAAACACACCCTGACCCTGAATCCAGTGCCACAAGCAAAATAGGGCCAGTGAAAGAAACACATTTTTGCCCTGAAACAAGAACCAAATCTGCCCCTGACCAACAACACAACAGAAACCATCCAATCCCTGAGCAAGAAAACAAACCAATCCTGGAGCAGAAAACCAACTAATTCCTGAACACAAAATCTAGTCAATTTGAGTTTGTTCAAGTTCAAGGGAACCAAAATCTGACAAATTCCTTCTGTGAAAATCTTCCCCATGGTAAATCTCCACCCCTAAGCAGCTCCATTTAAGTCTCTCTTCCTGTTGAGTTGACATCTGTTCTTCACCCTGGCAGAGGCAGCCACTCTCCTTGATTCCTCTTCCCAAATAAATCTCTTGAAAGAGTTTTGGGTGAAGATTTTTCACTGAGAGAGAACAGAATTTCTTCTGGGAAGCTCCCTTAGGGGAGTGAAGCATAAGTAACAACTTTTCACGGAGCTGGAGAAGATTGCATCATTTATGCAGGGGTTTTTCTCTTAGCAGCACAATGAAGCAGAAGAAAGAACATCTTGGGTTGGGCTGGAGTTGAGAAGAAAAGAATACCCCTTCTGGGAAACTCCCTTAGGGAGGAGGAGCAGACCTCAGCTGTAATGTCTCTGTCTCTGTCTCTGTCTCTGTCTCTCTCTCTCTTTCAGAGCTACTTGCAGGTACAGCCCAACTTCCTAACAAATCAGAATACCCTTTCCTCCAGAACTGTAACATTTGCAAGAATATTGGTGAGACTTTATGAATGTTGCTTCTGATATTACCAGGAGAAAATATCTCATAACAAACTCTATCATCCTCTAGCTCTCACAATCTTTGCTTCTCTTCTTCAATGTGTCCTGAACAGTAAGTACGGGAGTGTTTGGCAAATGTGCCCAAATGTGTACTGTTCTCTACAACTCTGCATTATGATTGGCTGTGACTTTCTGTGGTGGTTGTAGTGAGGCAATAAAAAAAAGTTCCCTAGGGGCAAGTCATTACCCATCAATGACTTCAAGTATGAAAATAGAAAAAATAACATTGGAAATGGAGCGAACCTAAAGAATACTATCTGCCTTTACAAATAAACACTTACTATGTCTAGTGTTCCAAGTGTTCATTTGTATTTACTGAGTCTTCAGTAAGAGTCCTTGAGAAATAGTTTTATACATACTAACCAGGCTTCATATTATTCCTTTATGATTCAATATAGTAACTGTAATGTGCCGTTCATTTAGACAGAATTGTTATTTTAATTCTCCATGGTTCCTTGGCAATGTTGCTATGGTGGTACTTATCATCACTTGATCCTATTTCTAGGTTTCTAACATGATTGTAAGTTCATTTAGAATAGAAGACCACAGCTGCTTTTTTTTATTATTATTTTCTATATCAATTGTCTTGCCCATGAACCATCAAACAAAGGCAGGAGTATTGGCTTTTCTATGACATATGAGCTGAAGTTATTTTTAAAATATTTAAAAAATTAAATGAAGATTTCTTGATAACATAAAAGTTACTTTAAATGTAAGTATAAATCTCCATAAGTAAAAGTTTGTTGAATTGCAGATCCTCATTTAAGAATATGTTGTCTCTGGCTTTTGGGGCTCCAAAAGAAACCATATGGGGTCAGGGGTCGGGTTCTGGTTCTGGGACCAAGTGCTGTCTGTGGAGCTTGTCCCCACACACTCTGTAGCAGACAGAGATAAACTTTGACTGTCATGGTCCCTCCAGCTGCTGCTGAGGGAACTAGCACCACCACCCCGCCTCCAACTGCTCAAACAGAGAAGGATTGAAGACTTGAAATTCAGTCCCCTGCCCAGAGCAGAATTAGAGATTGAGCATGCCTCTTGTTCAGAGGTGACAGGAGACACACAATCCCGCATGCCACAACTGACCAGAAGCCACATAATCATGAACCACTGAAGCAATGGGCAGACGCCAGTGCAAAAATATATATAACAATATAAAGAACAACAAGGTAACTCCAGAAGAAAGTGGCGGTCCTACCACTACAAGATCTGCACTGAGCAATGAAGAGGAAACAAAAGGAAGCAACACCAAAAATTCCTTTATGATGATCATCAAAGCTCTCAAAGAAGATATGAAAAATTGCCTTAAAGAAATAGAAGAAAATACAAACAAAAAATTGGAAGAGATGAACAAAGCTATGAAAGAAAACCAAGAAAAAGTAAATCAAAAAATGAAAGAAACATGCCTGGAACTAAAAACTGAAATAGAAGCAATAAAAAAGGCACAAAATGAGGCAAAGCTGGAAATAGAAAACCTGAAGAAAAAAGCTGGAACCACAGATACAAGCATAACCAACAGAGTTCAAGAGATGGACGATAGAATCTCTGAAGTGGAAGACTCAGTAGCTCAAATAGATACATCAGTCAAAGAAAATAGTAAAACCAAAAAAGCCATAACTCAAAATGTTCAGGAAATCTGGGACACCATGAAAAGACCTAATCTGAGAATAATAGGAATAGAAGAAGGAGAAGAATACCAGCTCAAAAGCACAGGTAATATTTTCAATAAAATCATAGAAGAAAACTTCCCTAACCTGAAGAAGGAAATGCCTATAAAGATACAAGAAGCTTACAGAACACCAAATAGATATGACCCCCCAAAAAAGTCAGCGCACCACATTATAATCAAGCCACAAAACATACAGAACAAAGAAAAAAATTTTAAGAGCTGCAAAAGAAAAGGGCCAATTTACATATAAAGGCAGACCCATCAGAATAACGCCTGACTATTCAATGGAACCGATGAAAACTAGAAGGGCTTGGTCAGAAGTTATACAGATACTAAAAAAGCATGGCTGCCAAACTAGAATAGTATACCCTGCAAAATTTTCAATCACCATAGATGGGGGAAACAAGATATTTCATGACAAAGCCAGACTGAAACAATATCTATCTACCAATCCAGCACTACAGAGAGTATTAGAGGGAAAATTCCAACCTAAGGACCCCAGATACACCCATGAAACCACAAACAATCAATAACTCCACAGAATAATACTCCAGAGAAAGGAAATACAAACAAGTCACCACCAAAAATGGCAGGAAATATCAATCAGTGGTCACTAATATCCCTTAATATCAATGGTCTCAACTATCCTATAAAACTTCACACATTAACAAGATGGATACAACAACAGAAGGCATCCTTCTGTTGCCTACAAGAAGCAACTTCAATCACAAAGACAGACACAGGCTTAGAGTAAAGGGTGGGGAAAATATTTTCCAGTCAAATGGTCCTAAGAAACAAGCGGGGGTTGCCATCCTAATATCTAACAAAGTAGACTTTAAGCTAAAAGCAATTAGAAGGAACCAAGATGGTCATTACTTATTCATCACAGGCAAAATTGGTCAAGAGGAGATTTCAATCCTGAATATTTATGGCCCTAATATAAGGGCACCTACCTATGTAAAAGAAACACTGCTAAAGCTCAAATCCCACATCAATTCATACACCCTAATAGTGGGAGACTTCAATACCCCACTTTCAACCCTGGATAGGTCAACCACACAGAGACTCAACAGAGAAATAAGGAGTCTAAAAGAGGTTATGATGCAAATGGATTTAATAGATATATACAGAAGCTTCCACCCAATGCAAAGGAATATACATATTTCTCAGCTCCTCATAGAACTTTCTCCAAAACTGACCACATAACTGGTCATAAAGCAAATATCAACAGATACAAAAAAATGGAAATAATCCCTTGTAACATATCAGACCACCAGGGCCTAAAGTTAGAGTTCAACAGCATCAAAATCAAAGAAAGCCTACCAACTCATGGAAACTCAACATCACTCAGCTGAACCATCTCTGGGTCAAGGAAGAAATTAAGAAAGAAATCAAAGTCTTCCTAGAATTTAATAAAAATGAATCCACAACGTATCAAAAACTTGTGGGACACAATGAAAGCATTCTTAAGAGGAAAATTCATAGCGCTAGATGTCTACATGAAAAACCTAGAGAAATCCCACACTAGAGACCTAACAGCTCAGCTCAAAGCCTTAGAACAATTTGAAGTGAGCTCACCTAGAAGGAGTAGATGGCAGTAAATAATCAAACTTAGAGCTGAAATCAATACAATTGAAACAAAAAGAACAATACAAAGAATCAAGGAATCTAAGAGTTGGTTCTTGGAGAAAGTCAACAAGATAGATAAAACCTCAGCCAAACTAATCAAAAAACAGAGAGAGAGTGTTCAAATCAACAAAATCAGAAATGAAAAGGGGGACATAACAACAGACCCCCAGGAAATACAGAGAATTATCAGATCATACTTTGAAAATCTGCATTCCACAAAAATGGAAAACCTAGAAGAAATGGACAGCTTTCTGGACAGGTACCATCTACCAAAATTAAATGAAGATCAGATTAATTACCTAAACAGGCCTATAACTCTTAAGGAAATTGAGGCTGTCATTAAAAGCCTCCCCAAAAATAAAAGCCCTGGTCCAGATGGTTTCAGTGCCGAATTCTACCAGACATTCAAAGAAGAATTACTTCCCATCAAAATCCCAACACAATATTTTTTGGACCTTGAAACAACAATACTCAATTTCATTTGGAATAACAGGAAAGTCAGGATTGCCAAAATATTTTACTCAACAAAATTACCTCAGGAGGTATCACCATCCCTGACTTCAAGTTATACTATAGAGCTACAGTAATAAAAACAGCCTGGAACTGGCATCAAAATAGACTTGTGGATCAATGGAATAGAACTGAGGATCCAGATATTAACCCAAAAACCTATAAACACCTGATCTTGACAAAGAGGCCCAAAATATTCAATGGAAAAAAGATAGTATCTTTAACAAATGGTGTTGGCATAGCTGGATGGAAGTGTGTAGAAAAATGCAACTAGATCCAATCTTGTCAGCCTGCACAAAACTCAAATCCAAGTGGATCAAAGACCTCAACATAAACCCAACCACTTTAAACTTGATAGAAAAGAAAGTGGGAAATACATTTCTACAAATTGGCACAGGCGACCACTTCCTAAATATAACACCAGTCGCACAGACACTGAGAACAATAATCAATAAGTGGGATCTCCTGAAGCTAGAAGCTTCTGTAAAGCCAAGGACACTGTCAATAGGACAAAACGCCAGCCTACAGAATGGGAAAAGATTTTCACCAACCCTACAAGTGATAGAGGACTGATCTCTAAGATATATATAGAACTCAAGAATTTAGAGCCCAAAACCTTGAATAACCCAATCAAAAAATGGGGTTCAGATCTAAAAAGGGAATTCTCAGCAGAAGAATTATGAATGGCTGAAAGGTCACCTGAAAAAGTGCTCATCATCTTTAGCCATCAGAGAAATGCAAATCAAAACAACTTTGAGATACCACCTGACTTCTGTTAGATTGGCAAAGATAAAAGACACAGATGACAGCTTATGCTGGAAAGGATGCGGAGCAAGGGGAACACTCTTCTATTGTTGGTGGGAGTGCAAGTTTTTTCAGCCACTTTGGAATGCAATATTGAGGTTTTTCAGAAAATTGAGAATCAATTTCCTCAAGGACCCAGCAATACCACTTTTGGGTGTATGCACAGTCACACTCCAAAGGCATTAGCTCAACATAGCTGCATTATTTTTAATAGCAAGAACCTGGAAACAACCTAGATATCCCTCAACTGAAGAATGGATTAACAAACTGTGGAACATCTACACAATGGAGTACTACTCAGCAGTAAGAAAAAAATGATATCCTAAAATTTGCAGACAAATAGATGAATTTGGAGAATATCTTCCTGAGCGAGGTATCACAAACCCAGAAAGATAAGCAGGGGATGTACTCACTCATTAGTGGACTCTAAACAAACAAACAAACAAGAATAAAAGCCAAGCATGCCCAAGCTGCAAACCACAACCACTGAACAGCTTGGGATCAGTAACACCCTGGACTGACTCCTTGGATCCTACTCCCCCTAGAGGAACACCTCACTCACTCTTGATGGAGGGGAAAGAGGGCTGGATCTGCCAGGAATGGAGACTGAAGTGAGCTATGTTGGGACAGTGGGAACATGGGACTGTCTGCTGCCTGCCCAGGGAGCGGATGGGGAGTTGTAGAGAAGAATGAATGACCTGATGTGGTGGGAGGGGGAAGGGACCTTGAATAAGCATATACAAGGATAAAAAGTGTGCCTTCTTTGTTAATAGTAATAATAATAATAATAATAATTAAAGAAAGAACGAAAAAGAAACCATATGGTCACAAGGCTGAATATATTATTGTCATTTAAAGATAATACAATTTTTTATTATAAACAATAACCTTTTGAACAATTTATGTCAGGAGTTACTTCAGAATCAGATAAACTCTGGGTTAAAAGGAAGGGAGAGGATTTAATTTTCAGGACTTATGAACTACATGTAATGTTTATATAAGTGGCTCTCTACAGGGGGCCAGGAAAAAGTGTACCACCATGTATAGCATTTTTTTTCCTCTAAAAATAAACTGCAGCTTCATTCTGCAATCATCTTAAAAACATTCTAGAAGTAAAGTCAGACTGTACAATGTGATCATAAATTATTATTGGCAATAGGTAGAAATAGGATTTTACCAGCTTTTTTCTTGGGGGGGGGGTTCCTGTGAGTTCATTGGTAAATAAAGTGAATGCATAGTAAATTCACTTGAAAATAACATTGGTGGGACAAAGTGTGCTTTTAGTTAATATTCAGGAACATTTAGTAAGTTCTTCAATTTTCAGAATTATTTAAATTCTATAATTGAATTATTCTGATATGACCTCTGTTTCACTGTTATCCTTTCTACATCCCATGGACTTTCTGTTGCTCACAGGCTTTTCTCAACATTGGGATCTTTAGGGTGATTCTTCTTTCTGGGTGTTCTTTGTAGCTGACCTTAATGTCCACTATCTCATCCCACTAGCTTAGACCTCACCTGTGCAATGAATTCACTTTCTTTAAATAATTTATTTCCTGTTATTATTTGTGGTGATATATTATATATTTAATAAAACCAGTCTAGAATATGAAAGAACAGATCCACCCACAGTCAAACCAGGAAGGTCAGAGAGTGGTAACTCATACTTTTAATCCCAGCAAGGGAAAGATCAGGAGTGGTGACCTATGCCTTTAATCCCATAACTCCAGAGACAAAGATTTTTCAGTGTTTCTATGAGTTCAAGGCCTAACTACCAAATAGTAGTAGCTTAAACCTTCAATCTTAACTCTAAAATATGATGCAGAGTTGAACCCAGAAGTGAAACAACTGGGCAAAGAAGGTATTTATGGCAGGCATAGGAAGACAGAGATTTATTCTGCAGAAGCGATGAGGAGCCAGGCTTCGGAAGCTGGAAGATAGCCTTTACCTGGAGAAGTTGGCTGATTTGACCGTGGTCTGTTTCTTCTCTCTTATATTCCAGCTTTTCTCTGATATCTGGCTCTGAGGTTTTATTTAATAGCAACTAGAATTTGTGCTACAATCATTCTGTTATTTAGTACAGTCTCTCTGAAAGAGCTTACCAGTTTAGCTATTTATTTCTGGTTTTATTTCACCTTTTTGTCAAGTTTCTGTCATATCATATGCTACATAGAATAGAAATAATCATGATTTTGTTCAGTATTTTATTTTCTGCATTGAAATCATTAATGGCAAAATTTAGTATACTACTATACATTTTGGAAATTTATTTTAAGATGAAAGCATTAGATATGTGGAACATAGTCTGTTCTGAAAGAATATACTTGCATTGTTAAGAACAACAAAAGACTTCAATGTAAGTAGTAATAGTGTGGGGCTTTGTCAATTCTTCCTTTGTTCATGGATTTCATAACATGAAGAACAGTGAGAAATATATTTTTATAACATTTCTTGAAGCATCCAATCTCTGTGTTTTATTCTTGTATTCTGTGCTAATCAGGTAATTTTTTTCTTGTTCTTAGAGGAATAAACAAAAGTAAGCTACAGGAAACTATTAATACTGTGATAATCTGGATTTCACTGTGAAGAAATAAACATCATTTGGAAGTTGGTCCTGAGATTTCATTTTTTTTTCAAATATTTCTTTTATTTATTTATTTATTTATTATTTTGTATTTATCAAGAAAAACAGTAAATTGAATTTAAAATGCTGATAAGTTAACAATAAACTATAAAGAAAATAAAAATCATAAGCATGACTGATCAAGGGTGATAATGCAAATAATTTGCTTCACATAAAATTACTTTGTGTTCAGCTTTCCCTCTGGATTTTTTTTCCTATCCCTGTATATCCCCATTCAAGGTCCCTTCCCCCTCCCGCCTTTAGGGATTGAGCACATGTGAAGACCCTAAGTACAATGCTGGATGGCCATGAAAGAGGAAGTAAGGGAATGTAATTATTATGTTTGCGGAACTAGAGGGATCATTCTATGCTAAGGGTGATTCTTGCTCTTCTAGAACTCTTAATCTTTGCAGAAAGCACATCAGATGGCCTACTGTTTCTTTGGCTGTAGGAAATACCCTTTCTGTGGCCTCCACAGTAACCTACATACATATGGCACACATTAACATAAGAACACACACATAGATTTATAAAAATAGATCATTAAAAATATTCTGTTTGGAAGATACATATGAGACATGTGTCTAGATTTCTTCAGAAATGAAAGAACTTTCTGGAAGGTTTTTGCTAACTAGTCAAATGGAGCATAATTGTAATGACTGTCTTATCCAAGCAGGCAGCCACTCTATTATTTTACATAGCACCACATATTCCCCTGTGATGTGGATGCTGTTACTTTCTGAACCTCAAAGGGAGTTTCCATTGCTGTGCCACTTTAATAAGGCACAGGAAGGCCCAACATCATGTTCCCTCATGCAGAGGGAACATCTGGAGCACCAGCTGTGAGTGCAAGGGACAGGGGAGGCAAAGTTATACTGTGATATTGCCTGTAAAGTGTTGCAAACTAGTCTCTCTCCCTCTCTCTCTCTCTCTCTCCCTCTCTCTCCCTCTCTCTCTCTCTCTCTCTCTCTCTCTCTCTCTCTCTCTCTCTC